>JAPFFP010041919.1:0-14693 GCA_026153255.1 Solanum medicagineum | reverse complement strand
CAACTTTCAAAGTATGCTCCTCATTTGGTGGCCGATCCTAGATCTAGGATGAATAAGTTCATGATGGGGGTCTTTGATTTAGTGATTGAAGAATGCCTGTTCACTTTGGTAATTGGTGACATAGACTTATATCGGTTGATGACATATACCGAACAAATGGAGTAGGAAATATTGAGGAAAAGAAGTGATTATAAGGCCAAGAGGGCCCATTTTAAGGGTAAGTTCCGAAAGGGTGGCCGATCTCATCATGGCCAAGGGTCTTCTCATGATTCAAAGGTGGGATTTACTAATGATTTCCCAAGGGCCCGAGGTGTTGATGGTATGGCTCCTAATGTTGGGTATCTAAAGTGTGGTAAGGATCATAGTGGCCCACACTTGAGGGACACAAACACTTGTTATGGTTGTGGGTAGATGGGTCACAAAAAGTTTAAATGCCCTCGGTATCGCAACAAGGGTAAAGGTGGTGAAGTTGATAGAGGGGGATCTCTAAGGCGTAATCATTTCTATGCTCTTCAAGAGAGGCAAGAAGTGCCCGATGTTTTACCGGTAAGTTGAAGTTTCCTTAGCTTGATGTGTGTGCATTGTTGGGGCTGGTGTGCCATTGTTTCTCTCTTTATTCTTTTTTGTTGCTAGAAAGTCCATAAGTATTGCTCTATGTTCATCTTGCATTAGGTTTTTCCTAGTGACTTCTTACAGTTGGTGTGGTGGTTTGTGGTGTTATACTTAGGATGGAATAGTTGCATGCATTTTGTGTCTTAATGGAGATTAGTTGATGTATTCATTGGCTATGTTTATGGCTCTCTAGAATAGGGTCTTAAAGCCCTACCTTTAAATGTTTGTGGTGGTCTCTAGTAATGAGGTATTGAATTGTGTAGAGCTTGTGAATTATTTGGGGGTAGTTTTGCGAGTCTTGGAGGGTGAGAGGTTGTTTACTAAAAGATGATAAGTGTTCTTTGTGAATAACAAGAGTGGTTAGAATTCTTTAAGCATTATGATATGAGTGTGCTTTAGTTCTTTTTTTAGGTAAGGCTAGCATTGTGGTTGGTGCTCTACGTAGGTTGACTATAGGTAGCTTAGCATATGCCTATAATGATGGCAAAGAAGAGCCTAGTGGGGTCCATCAGTTGGCTAGGTTGGAAGCAGGATTAGGGAAGTTGGGAATGATAGTATAGTGTCCTTGGTGATTCTGAATCTTCTAAGGTTAAGAGTTCTAGATTAGGCAAGGCCTTGATTCCTCCTTGATAGAGTTGGAAGTTTTGGGTGAAAAAATGATAGAGTGGAGGCTGTCTCCCAAGGGGGAGATGGTGGTTGTGGTACCAAGTGGAGTAGATGTGTTTAAGGTTGACAATTAAGTTAAGGATTATGAGTCCTTATCGAGTGTAGAGGGAGGTCGATAAGGTTGCATAATTTTGGGATTGCCTATGGATGTAGATATGGTTCGTCCAGTTCTTCATGCTTCTAGGTGGATGGGATGTGCTGCTGACTTTAGTGCTATAGCACTCCATGAAATTGTGGATGATGTGGAGGGCAAGTTGGCTTCTAGAAAGGTTCCGTTAGAGGTGTTGGATGGATGAGTGGAAAAGTTTGTTAATGATGATATGGTGTTCGTCAAGGCCCCTTTGGAAGAGTCGTCCATTCATATGTGTTTCTCAAGGTGCTGGTACAGGCATGAAGAAGCAATATCCATATCTCTTTCATTGTATTCAAGCTTATGATGAAATGTCAACTCCTTTTTAATAATTTCGCGTCTCGAGTCTCGGTCCTTATGTCATTCCATGCATTCATGTTCATGTTAATAAGATTATGAGAATATTCATGTACATGTTGAAGTTTCCTTGGAAATCATGTTTATCTCATTGTTGCATTCATGTTTGGGCTAAAGTCTTAATGACTACTTTCCTTGTGTACATTTCTTTGACATTCGGGGACGAATATTCCTAATGAAGAGATATTGTGACACCCTGTAACTTTATGCTCTTGTATATCCATGTTTCATGCATCATTTGGTGAGGTTGGGGGTGTACTAGATTCATGGAAGATTCCTGGTACCTAAACGAGTTCAAGACTTACCTCCAAGTTGAGTTTTGGTTGTTGCTTCATACAAGGGTCAACTTTAAACTAGTATTACTCTTAGAACATTTGGAACTGGGTGGCCCATGACATTTCATATGAAATCCCTATGAGTAATATTTGCAATGCACTTTGTTTCACCTCATTCCAATGTCAAATGAAGGAGTTATGACCATTTTCGTGAGACCCTCCAGTGCAGTGAAGCCCCGCGGGCACCCATACGGGCAGTTTGGTCTTATACGGCTCGTGTGAAGGGGTACGGGTCGTGTCACCTGGACTTGTGGTGGAAAAACACATTTTCTTGTCTAAGTGAGGTGGTACAGACCAGTACATGGTCCGTGTAACACTACATGGTACGTGAAAGTGGACGTCAAAGTGACGAAACGTCAAGTTTCCCAAACTTCCATTTTTTTTCACAAATACATTTCACACGAGCACACCATACAACCCATGAGTGCCACACAACCTGTGAAGTCTCCAGTGATACGACATTTTGACATTTTTTCCATCCGTTCCTAATGGTATTTTCATAAATGCTAATTATCTTAATGACCCTTTTTGACTTTTTAGGTTATTTAAACATTCCTAGAAGACCTAAACTCTAATATTAATGACCCAATTTCATTACTCTCATCTCAAACACACACTCAATTCTCTCGAGATCCTTCAACAAACCCCAATTCAGTTTCAAGGAAACCCAAGAATAAGATTGGATTCAAAGATCATTTCCAAGCCTCCATCCTTCCCAATCTCAATTCCAAGCAACTCTAGATGTTGGTTTCTTTCATGGGTTCCGTTCGCCCATGATACCCAAGCTTCTTTTTTACTAAATTGCATGATTTAAAGTTGATTTTACAAATGGGTTTACTAGTATGAACATGTTTATGAACTATGTTAAAGCTATGTAAAGTTGTGACTATTTTGCTATGTTGTGAGCTATATATCTTGGATCTATTGTGAGTTTTGATGAGGGATTTTGATGTGAATGTCTTAAGGATATTGTAAGGTGTTGATTGATTGTTTTAAAAAATATTTTCTTGCATGATTTTATCTCTAGATTGCATGATCTTTTACCCCAACGACACACCCCCAAAGTGTTTGATAAAATGTCCGGTTATGTTTCTTGAGGAATTGAAGGTCCTAAGAATGACACATGATATGAATGATGTTATGATTATGAAATGAGCTTATTTATATGATTATTCTTGTATGAAGTGTTGCATAAGACCATAAGATGAATGCTATGGAAAGTGTAGAACTCGACCATGGCCAATCTGGGGGGGTCTAAGCGCCCGGATAACCTAGTGAAGGGTTTGTACTTCTCCACCTAGTGATAGAGCGGCATCAGCACTAACCTAGATGGGGGTTAGTACTCATAAATCTAGATGAGGGTTAGTACTTATCCAACTAAGTGATGGAGCGGCATCTTCACTAACCTAGATGGGGGTTAGTACTCATCAACCTAGATGAGGCTTAGTACTCATCCACCTTGAAGATGGGGCGACATTATCACCAACCTAGATGAGGGTTAGTACTCATCCACCTAAGTGATGGGGCGGCATCATCACAAACCTACCAAAGGGTTGTACATTTGGAAATCGAGCTTGGTCTTTTCTACACATACGCTATCCTATATAAGCATGACTTACTTAAGCATGTTTACTTAAGCACTAATCATACATGCAAATTGTTATATTATGCCTATTGCCTATTGTTATGCATTTTGATTATGATGCCTATGTCTTGTAGCATTTCATCCTACATACTTAGTAAATTCAAGCATACTAACACATACTCTATGCCTACTTGATGTTTTCATGTAGGAACCGGAACTTCATTTTGTCATCATCATCCTCCACTTGGCTAGTGGTATCCATTCAAACTAGTTGGTGAGTCCTCATGTGCGAGGGAAATATCTATATTCTTAAGCTATGTATTAAAGACTATCCTTCTTTTTTGTATACTTTTACTGTGAGAGTGAGCCCAGTTGCTTGTCTTGGCCCCCGTTAAGTCCTATGTTAGAGGTGTTGTTGAGCAAGTTAAGTATCATGCTTGAGCTTTGACTTATGATATTCAAGCTATTTAAATATGAGTCTCTCCCATAGTCCCAATTCCCCATATTTATGTTTCTTACGTTGTATTGCATTGCTTCCACGACCAAGGATGTGTAATGATATGCTACGAGGCTTGTTTGGGGTTCCTTTAGGTTCCCTATTTGCCGGTCACGTCTAAGAACTAGGCTTGGGTCGTGACAATGTGTAATCATAGCGAAGTCCTTTATAAAGCCCCTGTAGAATCCTGTATGGCCTAGTAAACTCCCCGCACTCTTGATAGAAAGGGGTGGGGGAAGCTTCTCAATCACCTTCACTTTATCTCTATCGACCTCAATTCTCTTGATGGAGATTATGTACCCCAAAACGATGCCTTCCTTCAATAAAGTGACACTTTTCCCAATGCACCACTAGATGACATTCTTCACATTTTCTAAGCACAACATAGAAATGCTTGAAGCAATCCTCAAAAGAGTCATCAACCACACTAAAGTCATCCATGTAGACCTCGATAGTGTCCTTCACCATGTCTAAGAATATGCAAATCATGCATCTTTGGAATGTCGTTGTTGCATTACACAACCCAAACGACATCCTCTTAAATGTCAAGGTCCATAGAGGTATGTGAACATTGTCTTTTCTTGATCCTCTAGATCAATAGATATCTGGTTGTTGCTCGACTAACCATCCAAAAGGCAGTACAACCATTTCCAACCAAGCGGTCTAGCATTTAGTACATGAGCGGCATAGGGAAGTTATCATTTTCTATCAATGCATTGAGCTTTCTGTAGTCCATGTACAACCTCTATGCGGTGACTAGTCGCATGGGAATCAACTCATTGCTAGTATTTGGGACCACTATCATATCCCTTTTCTGAAGAACACACTGTGGCTCACCCGTTCATTATTAGCGATTGGATAGATCACCCTTGCATCCAACCACTTGATAATTTCTTTACGTAGGACCTCTTGCATAGGTAGGTTCAGAAACCTTTGGTGGTCAATACTCGACTTGTAGTCTTTGACCAATTAGATTTTATGAGTACACACCCCAGGAGAAATGCCAATGATGTCCTTGATCGTCCACCCAATGGCCTTCTTGAACTGCTTAAGTACCATGACTAGAGCATTGACCTGCTCATCATTCAGGTCTGTAGTGACTATGACTGGCAAGGTGTTGTTGACACCCAACAATGCATATCCCAAATGGGATGGAAGAGCCTTCAACTCCAACACCAGTAGCTCCTCAATGGATAGTTTGATAGGTGTTGATTCTTGATTCTACAAGTCTAATTCCAGCTTAGTTTGGCATCTAGGGAGTAAGATAACCCAACGCCTTTACTGTCTCCTTGTAATCTGGGACGCCATCACCTTAAAAGTTCATCAACACTGCCTTTAGCATGTCTACTCCTAATCTCTCTTCAAGTCCTACCTCTGGTTCTGTATCATCAACATTCTCTATGACAGAGACTACCTTTAGATCATCATCTTTCTTTGTATGTTGGCAGACATTGAATACGACCTTATCTTTACCTAATCTAAACTTGAGCTAGATCCTATCCATGTCCACTAATATGTATGTAGTGGCCAAGAAGGGCCTTCGCAAGATGTTTGAGACTTCAAAATCAACCTCACAGTCTAGGATCACGAAGTCTGCGGGAATTATGAATTTTGCCACTTCGATAAGGACATCATAGAGTATCTCTAAAGGCTTATTCACCATGTAGTGATCCATTAACAATCGCATACTCGTTGGAGTAGGGGCTCCCAATCCTAGCTTCTTGAAGACCACAAAGGACATTAGATCTATACTGGCACCAAGATCACATAATCCCCTTACGAACTCCACATCTTTGATAGTGCAGGATATGGTAAATGCACTAGGATCTTCTCGTTTCTGCACCAAGGACCTAGTAAATACACTAGGATCTTATCATTTCTGCACCAAGGACGTCGTAGCAATTGCATTGCAATGTAGAAGCTCTTAGGAAAGCTCCGATCTTACAATCCACTTCTTTGTGACAAAGTCCTTCATGAACTTCGCATACCCTGGCATCTTCTCCAATGCCTCAATGAGAGGAATGTTGATGGAGAGCTGTTTCAGGATGGAGAGGAAGTGGTAGAATTTACCTGCCTCCTCCTTCTTTTTGATTCTCTGAGAGAAGGGAGGAGGAGGTCTAGGAATGGGCATCAAACTCTATGGAAGCTCTGCAGCATCACTCACCCTATCCTTGGCACGACCATCTTCGATTTTTGCATCTTAGACCTCAATTGTCTCCTCACGAACATCATCATCATCAACTGGCATAGGAGGATCAATGGTCTGCTTACCACCAAGAGTGGTCACTACTATACACTGCCTCTAATTCTTTGGCTTTTGAACTGTATTGCTAGGGGCAGTATACCTTTTTGTCGCTGGTTGAGTTAAGTTGATATCTGAATGAACTATTGCACCAGCTATTTGATAGCAACCAAATAAGACTCGATCTTCTGAATCATAATGGAGATGTCAGAATTCATCCCTCTCAATGTCTTATCTTGTATGTCAACCTTCTACAACAGACGATAAAATTTCTCATCAACCGTAGAGCTACCAGCACCTGTATCACGATTATGTGGTGGCATATAGGGACCATTCTTCTAACCACCTTTGCAACCCCAATCAGCATCTCTATCCTAGCCCTTGTTTCTATCATAGTAACCTCTATGATTGTTGTCTCCGAAAGCATCATCCCTATTATAGTTTTGACCTTGGTTTCCTTAACCTTGGTGTCAATAGTCCTGATTGACCCTTGGGCATTGGTCTGAAAACCCCCCATCTAATTAGCGATGAAGCAAGTGTCTTCAGCATAGTAAGGCTCCTCGTACATGGGTGCTCGTGAAGGCTAATGAGCGATTGCATTAACTCATTTCTTAATCTACTTCATCAACAACTCCACGTTGGTACTAATCTGGGCAAGCTCTTGCATCATCTTCGTATTTATTTCAGCTTGCCCCAAACTAGTACTAATGACACACAAGCTTTTGATAGAGGACTTATCTCTCATTCCCCATGCACGATTCATCTTGACCACCCTTTTTAGCTTCTCAGCAACCCTTGAAAATGGTTGATCTAAAAGTGTGCCACCCCATGATGGTATCAGCACATGCTTGGCTATTCTTATCCAGGGCGCGGTAGAAGATCTCCACTAAGGCATCATCAATTATCTTATGGTCAGCGACGCTTCTCAATCACTTTGTGGACCTTTCCCATGTGATACTGATCGAGTCACTAGGGTGTCCCTCGAAGTTATTGATTTTGTCCTTTAACTTGAGCTTCTTCGATCTCAGAAAGTTTCTCTCCAAAAAGGCCTTCTATAATTCAGCTCAGCTAGTAATCGAACTCTGTGAGAGTTCAGATAGCAATAGTGTTGCATTGCCTGTTAGAGATAATGTGAAGATACGAAGCCCAGTAGCATCCATAGAGAAATTCTGTTACCATTACACTCTTACAAATAAACACAATGTTGTGTAGATGGATATGCGGATCCTCTGATGTTAGGCTCGCGAAAAACTCACGATTGTGCAGCATCTGAAGTAACCCACTCGAAACAATGAATTTTGTGTCATCTCATAGTGGCGGTAACATAATAACTTCAGTAACATCCATTGCCATAGGATTTAGCCGATATTGTTTCCATTGATAAACTTTGGTGTTGAAGTCTTGTGGCTGTGGATCAATGTCCTCAAGCGGAGGTGGGTTATTATCATTCTCATTTTGTCACTAGTTCTGATTCAAAACTTTAATAACTGTGTTGTTTGCATCGTCCTGGCCTATTCTTCTCAATGTTCTCTATTTCTCTAGGTTAAATGAAGTCAAAGGTATGCCTCGACTTCACGTGTTGGGCATACACTACACCTGCACGTTGAAACAAAAACAAAAAACCAACAAAAATTTAAAATGAGGGAAATAAGGATTAATTCCTAAACTACTCAAATTAAACAAGTCTAGTCGTCCGCGGCAACGGTGCCAGAATCTTGATGTCTCCCCTAGCTACACCTCCTTTTAAAAGGCTAAAGCAGTCATTATCAAGATATATAACCTAACCAAGGTTAGGGTCGATCCCATATGGAATAGGGTAGACTTAGAAGAATTTCAAGCAGTTCAGGTAGATTAACCTACTTATCTCCCCAAAGGGTGATTTAGTAAAAACTATGAAAGAAATCCTAGATTAAAACAAGTGTGAAATCAGTAAAAGAGTAACTAGGGTATTGTGTTCCCCATGATTCCCTAACTCTGTATTACTAGATAATTGAATTCCTTTCTAATGTGTAATATGCAGAACGGTAAGTTAATTTTACAAAACCCTTTGATACAGGTAAGAGGTAAATTTCACTACTTGATTTGATCCATCACCACAATGTGACATTACCAACCCTTACATATTGTTCCAGTACAACCTCCCCTTGATACAGTTTGGTTGATTAGATGAGAAACATCAATCGAATCCTGTTAGTTAATCTCTTTTACTATTCATTACTACCTTGATGTAGTTAGTAACAATAGGTGAGTTCTAATGATAGCCATCATTAAAAAGCATTCAAATTGAAAAGAATTAATTAATACATGCATACATACTTTCCAAGAATTACGAATTATCTGATTTTACTTTGTTAGTTATTCATGGTTCTCACAACCTTAGTTATGGATTTAGCTACTCATTATCAGTGTAGATGCAAGAATCATGATATTGAACAGCATAATTAAGCACTTACACAATGGAATTAAGAACACGAAATCTAAGCTCTTCAATAAAGATCACAAGATTGAATTAACGAACACACAATAGTGTTTCACAAGTGTTGTCACAATGCTTTTCACTCTTTCTTTCTGAGTTTCTGAAGTTCCATACATAAAATAATAAAAGCCCATTTATAGTATTTAATATACAAAACCAAAATGAAATAGAAGCACTGGTTCGACAGGCTTTACTAACAACTCTACAGGCCGTATAAAGTTCATGACCCATAGTTGGGGCTTCATAGATTTCTTCATAAAATCTGGGGATGACTTCTACGAGACCTATCTACGGGTCATATAAAGTTCTACGGCCCGTGGAGGGTTTTGTCTGATAATTTTCAGCAACTCCCCACTCTTTTCCTCGGTGTATGACACATGATCTATGACTTCTAGAAACTTTTTTGGCTCCTCTGCATGTTCGTAACTCAACTACAGAAAATCTACCCTTCACTGGTTTTGGCTACGTAACCAACTCTATGGCCCTTTGAAACTTCCACAATCCGTAAAGGGTGACGTAGAACATTAACTTCCATTATTTCTGCACACTTAGCCCAAAAATCATGCCAACCCTATAATCCTTCAAAATAAACATAAAAACACATCAAATCTACTAACGTCGCTGTGAGAACAGACAAAATTCTATGTTTTAAGCATAAAAAATGTTGTATTTTAAAAGCACATCAGACATGCATACTAGGATGGATTTATTTGTATTAGGGCTCTCTCGGATGACTAAGAGAGAGGGAAGAAATGCTACGCTAATTGGTGATTTTGACATAGCTTGGTTAATGACTTACGTGCAACAAGTGGAGGAGAAGAAGATGCAGGATACAGAGGAGTTTAGAAACAAGAGGGTTACGATAATAGGCTAAGATATAGGTAAGAAGGGGGCTGGATATATTAGTCATTCATCCTTTCAGCCTAATGTCACGACCCAAGCCTAGGGCCTAGATGTGACCGACGAATAGGGAACCCGAAGGACCCCAAACAAGCCTTATAGCATATCATTACACATCCTTGGTCGCGGAAACAATTAGAAAGACAACAAAAGATAAGCATAAACAAGGGAAAATTAGGACTAAGGAAATCTCTTTCATATCATAAACAACAAGAGTCAATAGAGTCAAGGCTCATAACATGGATATACCATATGTCCAACTACACCTCTACTACATAATGAAAAGAGCGGGGGCCAAGACAAAGTAACCAAGCTCACCCTCATATCAAAAATAGAAAATAAGAGATAGTGTCTCGATACATAGTAAGAGAATCATAGACCAAGGTCCCCGAAATGGAGGACTCACTAATAAGCTTGAGCGAAGTCGTACTAGGCACATGGAGGAGGATGCTCAAGTAGGGCTCCAATTCCTATATGGTTATATCATGTAGGCATAGAGTATGCATTAGTACGTTTGAATGTAGTAAGCATGTGAGATGCAATGCAACAAGAGATAGACAATGTAATCAAAATGCATTATAATAACAAGAGGATAGGTATGACATCAATATGGCATGTATGGTCAATGCTCAAGGTAAAACATGCTAGTAAATCATGATCAAGAAATATAAACTCAATATGAGAAATATACTCAAACCCCTTTGAATCAACTTTCATGAAATGGGCCAAATGACCCCCACTTACCTTACGGTATAACCCTTTTGGAGAGTGATATCAACACCCCTATCGTACGACATAGTCTTTTTGGTAGGTAGTATAAGACGTTCCCTACTTTACGATATCATCTTTTGGGTAGGGATCGTGACTCATTCTTTCTTACGGCATGGCCTTTTCAATAGAATGTCTACACCTTACGATATGATCTTTTCGGTGGGAGCCTTTTGTCTTTCTTCCTTACGGCATGGATATTTCGATGGGATGTCCATACCTTACGACATAATCTTTTTGGTAGGCACAATTAGCTATTCTACCTTATGGCATGGCCTTTGTAGTAGGGTATCCATACCTTACGATATGATCTTTTTGGTAGGAATCATTAAATACTCTACCATACGGCATGACCTTTTCTGTAGAATCATAGGACTAGCTCATCAAACCATCACATTCAAATCATCAAGAAAGAACTACTCACTTTCCCAAGAACACAACAAACATAAGGACCCAACAATCTATATGCAACACCATAGGTACTTTTCCATGAAAACAACTCATATAGACATCCATAGCATCATCCCAAAGTCATCATATACCTACACTTCCTCTCCTAGTTATACATCATATGCATAACATCATCTCATCCTCATTCCATCACTATTACATCATCATATAATCATCATAACACCATTCAACTCATAAGACATACATTGGACCTTCAATTCCACAAAAAACCCTAGCCGGATATTTTATCAAACACCTTGGGGGTATGTAATGGGGATAAAAGATCATGCAATTTAGAGATGAAAACATGCAAGAAAATCTGTAGTAAAACCATCAATAAACACCTTGCAATACCCCCAAGACATTCACATCAAAACCCCTCATCAAATCCAACATTAATCTAAGATTTAGAGCTCAAAACATGCTAAAACAACCATACTTTCATGAACATAAATCACTGTATAGTAAATTCCTCAATATACAAGACCCACATGTAAAATCAACTTTAAATCATGCAATATTAAGTAAAAAAAGGTTTAGCCACCATGGGTGAAAGGACCCAATGGTTCAACACCACATACTTTAACTTTGGAGAACCCTTGAAAGAGATTGGAGATGGAGACTTGCAGCTTGAATGAAATCGTTGAAGAAATCCTCAAGATTGGTCATGAGTTTGGGGCTTGAATTTAGGGTGAAATATGAGTCTAAATGTTTGAGTGAGTATTGGGGAATGTTTAGTGTTATATAAGGGTGAAATAAGGCTAAGTATATACATTTTCAACTGTTGGAACCCTTATGACCAAGACATACAAGTCTTGGACCAAAAAAAGTGAAAACAGTCACCAAAAACACAGGGGCGCGTCGCGGAAGCAACGTGAAAATCCCATTGGAGTCAGCATTTTCTACATAAATGAGTTTTATGAAAACGAGCATAAATTCTTTACCCAAACTCAGAATGAGGTGAAACGAAGTGCATTAGAACGCTAATTCAAAGGGCTTTAAGTTTTATGTCGTGGGACACTAATTCTTTGTATGCTAAGAGATATGCCCCTTCAAAGTTAACCCTCCTAAATAGTGTATTTTGTGATTTTTAGATTTTGATACGGTTGCTCTAAAATTCAGGTTAGACCCATTTCACACTCAATTTAACCCCCTAAACAGAAATATGAAGTCGGATTTTAGAAATAATGAATGGATTTTTAGATATATGGAAATTACAATTCCGGACACTTCCGAGGCACATTTTCAGGTACTTTTTGGGGTCGTTACAATATCTCCCCCTTGGGAACATTCGCCCCTAAATGTCAAAGAAATGTACAAGAGAAGAGTAATCATGAAGAGGTCACCCCCAGCAAGAATGCAATAACATACTTTAAAACACCATTTTCAAAACATCAATATAAGTATAATATCATCATAAGCTTGCCAACATAAACATGAATGCACAGGAATGAAATAGGGGCTGAAACATAGAACTTGGAATCATAGAAAGGACTTGGCATGTCATTATAAGCTTGAATAGAGTGAAAGAGATATGGATATCACTTCTCTATGTCCGCACCGGCTCTCCGAGAAACACATATGAATAGAAAACTCTTCAAAAGGGCCTTGATGAACACTACATCATTATCAATCAATTTCTCCACTCACCCATCCAACACCTCCATCGGGACCTCCTTCTAAGCCAACTTATCCTCCACCTCACCCACAACTTTAAGAGTTCTATAGCACTAGGGTCACCAACACATCACCTCAACCTAGAAGCATGATAAACCAGATAAACCATACCCCTACCATAGGCAATCCTGAAACTCAAGCAACTTTACCAACCTCCCTCTACACTCTATAAGGACTCACAATCCTCAACTTAATTGTTAATCTTAAATACACCTAACCTACTTGATCTCCTACTTGGGAGACAACCGCCACTCTATCATCTTCTCACCCAAAACTTCCAACTCTAATAAGGCGGAATCAAGGCCTTGCTTAATCTAGACCTCCTCAACCAAAGAAGATTCGTAACTACCAAGAACACTATACTACCATTCTCAACTTCCCACAAGCTATCTTCCAATCTAAACAATCGATGGACCCCACTAGTCTCCTCTTTGGTGCTAGGCCACCTAGGGCACAAACAACAGCATTATCCCTACCAGAAAAAATAATGCACGCTCATATCACAATCCTTGAAGAATTCTAACCACCTTTTTGCTATCCATAATGCACACTCATCATATTTCGCAAACAACCTCTGATCCTCCAAGACTTGCATCACTACCCCCAAATGATTCACAAGCTCTAAACAAATCAATACTCGTTACTAGAAATCACTACAAACATGCCAAGGTAGGGTTTTAAGACCCTATTTAAGAAAGCCGCAATCGCCATCGGTGCTTAAGTCAACTAACAACTCCATCAATACTAATAATGCTCACTCCTAATCCAAAAATACACCTAGGGATATCAACTACCTTCATCCTCACTTGGGGACAAACTTGAACCAAAGATCAATCTTAGAGAAATGACTATCCCATTGTAATTGACCGAATAGATCAACCATCATATTACAACCTTACGGGTTCTACACTCACTTAAAACATGTTGTGCAAGTGGCCAAACCACCCTAAGACCTCCAACACCTCAACTAAGTCTAACAAAGATAACAACACAATACTATATGCAATGACGACATGGGGAAACCCTTGTAGACCCCTACTAGCCACAACAGACTCACATAACCATTTGGGACACCCGCACACATGAATCCTTACTAGCACCAAGGAATAACACAAGAAATAGCAACCCCCGGACCTATCAAATCACCCTACTCAAAACGTCGATAACATCATTGGTCTCACTTAGGGTCAACTAATTCATAGGAGCAACAACGGAAAAGAACATATTCACAATCTCCGGCAATAGCCTGCTAAACTCAAGAAGCTCCTAACACCCAAGGGAATCAAGATCTAGTCTAATAGCTAATCACCTTCATCTTACTAGGATCCACCTTAATGCCATCACTCAGCATTGCATGACCTAGGAAGGCAACCCCTTAATACCGAAATTCTCATTTCTCCTATCTAGCATCAAACCTCCTTCGTTAAAGTTATTGTATTGTCCTCTGAATGACTAGCATGCACTACCTCATTAGGGAACAAACCATCCTATCATCACCAAAACCACCATAAGCCTATTAGAGTAGGGACTAAAGATCTTGTTCATGAGACTTATAAGCATAACAGCGTACTAGTCAAACCAAAAGACACCACCCCAAATTCAAAATATCAAAAAGGGACATTCAAGGCCTCATCTACCACCGACAATAATTCTATAAACAAAACTACTTAGGTTCAACACCTCCAGTTCTCACAAGATGATAAATACAACCCCTTAGAGATCAATTATACCTTAAGACATGAAATGGACCTACCCCCTTCCTATCACTTGACCACCACACATGACTCTTCCACTCAAGGACGGATTCATTAGGGAAACAAGATCTAATTCTACGGGTCCTACTATCTATGATAACACAACAAGCAAGCAACCATTCCATCCCTAGTATAACATCACAACCACCACACCAACTCCAACAAGCCTGTCACACCCCAAGCCCCGTTAGGGTGGACTGGCACCCGTTGCCGATAAGGCCTGGGAGAACCAACCTGTACTATAC
>JAPFFP010041918.1:0-14695 GCA_026153255.1 Solanum medicagineum | reverse complement strand
TCATCAAGGAATTCTCCAAAGCTAAGGTATGTGAGTTTCAACCATTGGGTCCTTTCACCCATGGTGCCCAAGCTTCCTTTTTACATAAACCTCAAGTTTCTAAGTTGATTTACTTATGGGTCTTATTTTACTATGAATTTGACTATGAACTATATTGGCGTTTCATAAAAGTGCGACTGTTTAGGCATAGTCTGGGCTATGAATCTTTGATCTATCTTGAGATTTTATGAAGAGTTTTGATGTATATTGCATGAGGGTACTACCAAGTATTGGTGGGTGGTTTTACATCAATTTTTCTTATTTGTTTTACACACGCCAAATGTTTGATAAAATGTCCGGTTAGTGTATCTTTAGTTGTTTAAGGCCTAATGCTTGACATATGAGTCCAGAGACTTTATGATGATGAAAGGATGGTACATAAATGTTTAGTTTAAGATACATATATCTATTGTATTGTGAGTTGACCATAATCAATTAAGGGGTTGATACCTCAATCGCCTCAGATGGGGGAGGTAAGCCATCAACCAATTGAGGGGTTGATACCTCAATCACTTACAGCAGAGGGAGGTCATGTCTTTCAACCAATTAAGGGGTTGATACCTCAATCGCCTTGGATGGGGGTAGTAAGCCATCAACCAATTGAGGGGTTGATACTTCAATCACTTCCGATGGAGGGTGGTCATGTCCATCAACCAATTAAGGGGTTGATTCCTCAATCACTTCTAAGGAGTGGTCTATGTTAGATTCCAAGTAAGTTTACTTAGTTTATGATGATGGTCTCTTACTTCACATGTAATATGTTCTATATAAGCATGTTTTACTACAAGCATCATTCATACATGTTATATTATTATGATGCTATCCATTGCTTACTATATTGCATTTTGCTTATGATGCCTATCTCTTGTTGCATTGCATTCTACATACTTAGTATATTCAAATGTATAATGCATACTCTATGCCTACATGATATTACTATTTAGGACCCGGAGCCCCAGTTACCTTCCTCCACATGGCTAGTACTATCTTCTCAAACCAAGTTTGATGAGTCCTCAACTCCAAGGATGATGTATTTTGAACTAATGTTATGCAAAGACTCTCTTTATCTTATTGTTATGCTTTGACTATGAAGGTGAGCTCGGGAAGTTGTCTTGCCCCCGCTCAATTCTAAGTTTAGAGGTGTTGTTGGACAAGTTATGTAATGATGCTATGAGCCTTGACTCTCTTGACTCTTATACATTTTAAGTTATGAAAGACTCCCTTATTCCCTTATCCTTATTTTTATGCTCTTTGTTTTTGTTCAAATGCTTCTGCGACCAAGGATGTGTAATGACATATTAAGAGGCTTGTTTCGGGTCAGTTAGGATTCCCATTCTCTATGTCATGTCTAGGACCTAGGCTTGGGTCGTGACATTGATGAAAATACACACTCATGTTATAATCTTTAAGAAGTTCCAACCACCATATTTTCCTTAAATTTAGATCTTTTTGGGTGAACACGCATTGGAGAGCTCGCACAACTGAGGAATATTCAGCTCATGGAAAGCTTCGGGATGCTCTCACCTTGTTAGCTCAAGTTGTAGCAATCAAGCTAATTAAGGGGCCCAAGCCCCTCATGCTCCTACTCCTGATCTCGGGTGAGGGACTTTATTAGGATGACCCCACCGGATTTGAATGGATCTAAAGTGGATGAGGACCCTCAAGAATTTATTGATGAGGTGTACAAAGTGTTAGCTATCATGGCTGTTAGATATGAGGAGAAGGCAGAGTTGGTAGCTTACCAACTCAAGCGGGTGGCCCAAATATGTTGTACTCAATGGAAAGAGGAGAAAGGGAATAACAATGTGGTACTATGGGAGGAGTTTAAGGTGGCTTTGCTCAACTAATTCTTTCCTCTTGAACTCGGGGAGGTCAAGATGATGGAGTTTATTAATTTGAAGTAAGGATCTATGAATGTGAGAGTGTATGCCCTCAAGTTTAACCAACTCTCAAAATATGCTCCACACTTGGTTGCCGACCCGAGGTCTAGAATGAACAATTTCATGATGGGTGTATCCAATTTGGTGAATGAGGAGTACTGGGCCACTATGTTGATTAGTGACATGGATTGTTCCTGCTTGATGACTTATGTCGAACAATTGGAGGGGGAGAAATTGAGGAAGAGAAGGGGTCATGAGGTTAAGAGGGCCCGCTTTGATGGTAAATTCCAAAGTCCCAAGGGTGGATGGTTCCACAAGGCCAAGGGTCTTCTCATGCTCCTAATAGGAGGTTTGTCAATGACTTCGCAAGGGCCTAAGTTGATGATGGTGTAGTGCCTAATGCTATGTGTCCAAAGTGTTGTAGGGGTCATGGTGACCCATGCTTGAGGGATACCAATGCTTGTTTTAGGTGTGGGGAAGTAGGCCACAGATGATTGATTGTCCACAAAATCATAACAAGGGTAAGGATGTTCATCCACAAGGCCAAGGTGCTAATGCAATTTCTTTGGGGAGAGGAGTCCAAAAAGGTGGTGCCACAAGGCACAATCGGTTCTATGCACTCAAAGGGAGGTAAAGGGTTAATGAGGTGTGCGATGTCGTCACTGGTATGTTAAAAGTCTTTGATTTTGATGTGCATGCGTTGATAGACCCGGGTGCCACTCTTTCTTTTGTTACTCCTTTTGTTGCCAAAAAGTTTCATGTTGAACCTGAATTGTTGAGTGAGTCTTACACGATGTCTACTCCCATTGGTCCATCTATTGTGCTTAGAAAGGTCTATAGAAATTGTCTCATTTGTATTTTGCATAAAATATTTCCTTGTGATCTTGTTGAGTTGGATATGGTGGATTTTAATGTCATTCTTGAGATGGATTGGTTGCATGCATATTATGCCTCTATTGATTATAGAGCCTGTAGGGTCAAATTCCTATTCCCAAATGAACCCTTCCTTGAGTAAGAGAGTAATTATGTGATGGTCAAGGGTAGGTCAATCTCTTGCATTAAAGCCCAAAGATTGATCTCGAAGGGATGTCTGTATCATCCTGGAAGGGTTAGGGGTGTGAGTCCGAAGTCCTTTCTATAGAGTTAGTTTCGGTGCTAAATGAGTTCCATGATGTCTTTCCTAGTGATCTTCCCGGTGTCCCTCCCGAAAGGGAAATATATTTAGGTATATACCTCCTTCCCGATACTCAACCTACTTCTATTCCTCCTTACCATATAGCCCCGGTGGAGTTGAAAGAGTTGAAGGAGCAATTAAAGGATTTGTTGGAGAAGAGTTTTATTAGGCCTAGCCAATCACATTGGGGTGCACCGATGTTGTTTGCAAAGAAAAAGTATGGCTCTCTTGGAATGTGAATTGACTACCGACAACTTAATAGAGTCACCATAAAGAATAAGTATCCTTTACCAAGGATTGATGATCTCTTTGACCAACTTCAAGGCGCTAGTCACTTCTCTAAGATTGATCTTTGGTCCGGGTATCACCAAGTTAAAGTGATGGAGTGTGGCATTAACAAGACGGCCGACTGAACTAGGTATGGGCACTATGAGTTTGTGGTTATGTCCTTTGGTTTGACTAATGCATTGTCTATTGACCTGATGTTCTCGCTCCAATAAGAAAGTGATTGCTGTCAACAATTAACCTAACCAAAAGGTAGGATCAAATCCACACGATATACTTGGTTTGACTACGAGAATTCTCTATCAACCGTTTCTAGAGTCTATAACTAAAATCTCTAAATGGGGGGGGGGGATTCTTGATTCAAGAATAATGTAAAATAAACACTACACTACGATGTAGGAGAACACTCAATTTTAGGGACAACTTAGGAGTTGTGCTCCCCATGGTCCTTTGACTCAATTAACTATCATAACTACAATTACAGATTCACATGCAAGACGGTAACTTAGGTTCTTCCCGCCCTCTTGTGAAGGAGAAGGTTGAATTTCACCATGGCGATTGGTCGGCAACCATGGCGTGGCAACTACTATTACCTACTATCCCAATCAACCTGCCCTTGATAAGGTTTTGTTGATTAGACGAGAACACGTCAATCAAATTTTGTCATCTATTTCTCTTTTTCTATTCATCACTACCTTGGTCGGGATCATGATAGTAGGTAGGATTTGGTGTTGGCTACCACCAAACAACAATCATAACAAAGAGAAATAGATAATACATGCAAAACCCTAATCATAGAAATGCATGAATCTTGGTCATTTCAAGTCAACTACCCATGGTTCCCACAACCCCAAGTTGTGGATGCTTAGCTACTCATGGCTAAGGCAAAACCAACAAAAATGCAAATATAAGACATGATTGATAATTTTACCCCGGACAATGAAGATTTAAGACACCACCATTGCAAACCCAAAGCTTGATAGATTGATAATAAGCACAAAGCAAGATTCGCAATCACCAAAATTGGGTTTTCCAAGAGGAAGTGTCATGATAAGCTAAAACCATAAAAGTTGTCTTGAGAGTATCTTTAAAGAAGATGTTTTCTTCTCAATTTCGAATCTCTCTCTATAAACCCTAACTTAAACTATTTATAGTGTTTACAAAATAACCCTAAAAATTACAGAAAAGACAGCTGACAGCTGGTACGCCTCACAGGTACAATTCGTAGGGTGACCTACGAGTTGTAATCGGGGTCTCGTATCAGGTTCTTGGCATCTTGGACTCAACTGGTATGACCCACTGGTACAGCTAAGACTCGTATGCTCCTCTAATAATTTAGGCCTTCAATTGTTGATCCAAAGTTTGGGCTTTATGATTCCTACTACGAGTACACCTATACGAGTTGTAGTGAGACCTACGACCCATAGGGTGGTCTCGTAGGGTTGACCTCCACTTAGCAGATTTCTGGTTTTTGGTCTCTTTTCTTGCTACGATAGCACCTTATGACTCGTAGCTTGGGTTACGACTCATTGGTGAACTTGTATATCCTATGCTTAAGTGAAATCTACAATTATTTTCCAAAATCATGCCAACCTAACTTTTCTGCAAGAACAACACAAAAACACATAAACCCCACAAAATGTCGCGTTAAGAACTCACAAAGTCCCTTGTTTTAGGCATCAAATGTGTTGTGTTTTGACAACACATTAACACCCTCAACTTAGAATTTTTGCTTGTCCTCAAGAGACGACTCAATCTATGCAGACAATGAGAAATACGTAGCAGCTATACTAATGGCATATACATTTTCACTCTAATCAAGGTGCCCAACTATAATTTTCAAAACCAGATTATAAAGATATTGAGAACAACAAAAACATGATGATGAATCTAGCAACCAAATTTTGATAAGCTAAGGAGCATCAACCATCCACAATCACTAGTGTAACCATATGTTAATCAAGTAGTGCAAATGCCCTAACAGAAAAGAAGTCCCTAGTACCCATTCAAGAAGCATTTAGAATTCAGGGATTGAGAAAGCATTCTCACTTCCACAATTGAAATTCATGCACAATGACTAACACCATAAGCTTGGCTCTATACTCATCTTCTGGCTTGGTGACAAACTGGATTTGGATCACTTTAGGACTTATGGGCTTGTAACATAGGTTCAGGGGGCTTTTGTATGACATTTTAGGCAAGAAGTGACTAAAAGCTATCTTTGAACCATATTTACCAACACTTTTTTTTTATAACCCAACCTTTTTCATTAAATCCACCCTTATTCTCCTGTTTCAAACTTTTCTCAAGTGCTTTCTTTCTATTTTCAGATGTGCCTTATTTCTAAGCTCAATTCTTGCTACTTCTTATCAACTTAAGACACCTTTCCTTTCTTCACTCGGCTCATGATTCTCTATTCCTTTTTTTATTTCCCAATTAACCACCTCATTATTATTACTTTACCACAATAAGGGCCTCCCTCAACTTAGGCTTCTAACCTAAGGTGAAATACACAATATCTATTCCCCAAACCAGGGTCACAATTTGTAGCAACCCTCAACTTAGGCTTTTGACCACCCTCAACCTTTGCATTATCAGCACAAAGATCATTAGATCATCAAAATGCATGAATGCATCAATAATCACAACCTCAAAACTTTTGAGGGTACCTAATTTTCAAATCATTAAAAAAGCATTTAAAGACTATGTATATGCCAATAGATAACACTACTATGAATTTACACATTATCAATACTACCTAAACATACAGGTTCAACAGGAAATTAAACATCTACAAGGAAAAAGAATCACAGCAAGAAAGCATTGGGATAAAAAATAGGGGAAGTTATGGACTAGAGGCTACTCAGACTTCACCTTAATCCATAACTTCCCACACCCCACCAAAATAAGATACTTTGTCCTCAAAGTAAAGACACATAGAAAAGGTACAAAGGGCATACCTTGGGTTGCCTCCTAGGAAGAGCCTGATTTATTGTCATGGCACAACAGGAAGATTTTGTGTTCATGCCTCTTCAATGTCCCAGTCTTCCCACTATCTTGATTTCTTCCATTTCACCCATGTACAATTCGACCCTCTGGCTGTTCACCTTGAAACTTTTACCATCCTTGCTTTCTAACTTAATGGCTCCATAACTAAAAATGTGTATCACTCTGAAAGGTCCCATCCACTTGGATCTGAGTTTGCCTGGAAACCACTTCAACCTAGAGTTATAAAGCAACACCATGTCTGCTGGAGAAAATTGGCAGTTCTCAATTTTGCAATCATGCTAAACTTTCATCCTTTGCTTGTACAATGCAGAGCTCTCATATGCTTGCAACCTCAACTCATCGAGTTCATTCACTTGGATCAATCTAGATGTTGCTACTTTCCAGTCTAGATTCAGTTTCTTTAGAGCCCATAGTGCCTTGTGCTCAAGTTCAACTGGCAGGTGACAAGCTTTCCCAAACACCAATTGTTTAAGGGACATTCTGATTGGGGTTTTGAAAGTTGTGTGGTAGTCCTATAAAGCTTCATCCAACTTTCATGACCATCCAATGTGATTTACATTCACCATTTTGGATAGGATTTGCTTGATTTCCCTATTTGATACTTCCACTTGTCCGCTTGTTTGGGGATGGTACGGGGTTGCAACTTGCTGCTTTACACCATATCTTTCGAAGAGAGCTTTGAATGGTTAGCTGCAAAAATGAGAACCTCTATCATTGATAATTGCCCAAGGTGTATTGAACCTAGAGAAAATATTTCTTCGGAGAAACTCAGTAACATTCTTACCTTCATTGTTAGGTAGAGCTATGACCTCTACCTATTTAGAGATATAATCAACTGCAACTAGAATGTACTTTTTACAATGAGAGCTGACAAAGGGTCCCATAAAGTCAATGCCCCAAACATCAAATAGTTCTATCACCAAAATAGAATTTAGGGGAAGTTCGTGCCTTCGTGAGACCCCGTCCTCTCTTTGACATCTATCACACGAGTTGACATAATCATGGGAATCTTGATGTACAGACGACCAATAGTAGCCACACTGTAACACCTTGTAAGCAGTTAGAGCTCCATTTTGATGACCACCCACCAATGTAGAGTGGCATGCTTCAAGAATACTCATCATTTCCACTTCTAGCATACATCTGCGGATGAACCCATCTGTACAAATGTGAAATAAATATGGCTTATCCCAAAAGAACTTCTTTACGTCATGCATGAACTTGTGACGCTGATGGGTATTTAGATCAGGAGGCACTATATCACTCACCAAGTAGTTGGCATTGTCAGTAAATCAGGGTATAAGATCATGTGAGGCTGCCAAAAATCTCTCATTAGGAAATGAATCATTGATGTCAAGTCCATCATCAAACCTTACCATAGCTTCATCTTCCAATCTAGAAAGGTGATCGACTACTTCATTTTTTTACCCCTTTTTGTCGCTAGCATCAAAATTGAATTCTTGCAAGAAGAGTAGCCATCCGATCAGTCTTGGTTTGGCATCTTTTTAAGCCATCAAATATTTGAGCGTTGCATGGTTTGTGTGTACAATCACCTTAGCTACCAACAAATAGGAACAAATTTTTTCAACGGCAAAGATTAAGGCAAGCAATTCTTGTTCGGTGATTGTATAATTTTTCTGGGCCATATTTAGTGCTTTGCTAGCATAATAGATTGGATGTAGAATTCTCTCCCTTAGCTGCCCCAACACCACTCCTAGTGCAACCCCACTTGCATCACAGATTAGCTCAAATGGTTGCAACCAATGTGGAACCACAATAATGGTTTCCGAAGTCAATGTTCTTTTTAACTCTTCGAAGGCTTGCATGCATGTATCATCAAATACAAACTTGACATCTTTCTCCAACAATTTGCACAAGGGCTGTGATATTTTGGAGAAGTCATTTATAAAGTGATAGTAGAATCCTCCATTGCTAGAAAGCTCCTGATACCTTTCACCGAAATTAGTGGTGGCAGTTTCTCGATAACCTTAATTTTTTCTTTAGCCACCTCGATTCCCTTGCCTGAAATTCTATGACCAAGCACTATGCCTTCTTTGATCATAAAATGACATTTCTCCTAGTTCAGCACCAAATGGTTCTCAACACACCTCTACAACACATCACGCAAATGTAACAAGCATTCTTCAAAAGACTGGCCAACAACACTAAAATCATCCATGAACACCTCAATAGTGCTTTCAACCATGTCCGAGAAAATAGACATGCAGCTTTGAAATGTGGAGCTTTGCATAATCGAAATGACATTCGCTTAAATGCAAAGGTATAATATGGGCATGTGAAAGTTTTCTTCTCTTGATCCTCAGGAGCAATAACGATTTGATTATACCCAAAATATCCATCAAGGAAGCAATACCATCTCTTTTCTTCCAGTCTATCAAGCATTTGATCCATGAAGGGCATAGGGAAATGACCTTTCTCGGTAGAAGCATTGAGTTTCATGTAATCCATACACACTCTCCACCTAGTGACCGGTCTCATAGGAATCAACTCATTCTTTGCTTTAGGCACCACTGTGATACCTCCTTTTTTTGGAACACATAGCACTGGACTGACATGTTCACTATCGGCGTTTAGGTAGATTACTCCTGTGTCTAACCACTTGATGATTTTTTTTCGCACAACCTCTTGTATTGGAGGATTCAACCATCTTTAATGCTTGATACTGGGCTTGTAATCTTTGACCAGTTGAATCTTATGAGTACATATTCCAGGGGGTATGCCAATGATGTCTATAATTGTCCACCCGATGGCCCTTTTGAATTTCTTGAGAATATAGACAAGGGCCTATGTTTGGGCTCTGTCTAAATCAGCTGCAATTATGACAGGCAATGTACTATTCTCTCCCAAGTATGCATATTTCAGATGTATTAGGAGTGCCTTTAAATCAAATTTTGGTGGGACTTCTACAGAAGGCTTTGTCGGTGGCATTTCCCTGTTGCTCAAGTCTAACTCTAACCTGGCCTGTCGCCTAGGCCCAAATGACACCCAAGCGCATTCACCATTTCCTCATAATCAGGAATGTTGTCACCATCGAAATTCATCAGCACAGTTGCCAAAGGTTCAACACCAATCCTCAACTCATCTGGGATCTTCACTTCATCGTCCTCACTTGTTTCAATCATTGCTACAAACTCGCAACTCCTTCTCTCTGGTTGGCCCACATGAAACACAATTGCCTCCTCACCAAACATGAAGGTAAGCAGACTCTTCTCCGTATCAACCAATGCTCTCCCTGTAGCTAAGAACGGTCTCTCCAAGAGGATAGGAGCTGCAAAATCAATCTCACAGTCAAGTATAACAAAATCTGTGGAAATACAACTTTGTCTACCTTGACCAACACATCATAAAGTATCCCCCACACGCTTCTTGACTGTTCTATCTGTCATTAACAATTGCATCTTTGTAGGAACAAGGTTGCCCAAACCAAGCTTTCTGAATATTGCAAAAGGCTCAAATTGATGCTGGCTTCCAGGTCACATAGTGCTCTAGCGAATGCAAGTTCCCCAACTATGCATGGTATAGTGAATGCACCCAGATCTTCATAGTTCTGCACCAAACTTCATGGTGATGGCACTGCAATGTTGAAAATTTTGGGAGAGGTCTTGGATAACTTTATACTTCTTCTTGACTAGATCTTTCATCCACTTCGTGTATCCCGGCATCCTCTCAAGAGCCTCAACTAGAGGGAAGTCTACTGACAATTTCTTAAGCGTTGCCAAGAATTGTTCAAAATTACCTTCGTCTTTTCTCTTCCCTAGCCTTTGGGAAAAAGGTGGTGGGTGTCTTGGAAAGGATTTATATTTCTTTGGTTGCTCGTTTGCACTGGGCATCTCAAGCTCCTCGTTTACCCTCTTTTTGGGGCTTCTATCTCCATTCATTTGCGTAGGAGGATCAACAGTGCTTTTGCCACTCCAAGTCATACTTGCCATGAAATGCCCTTCATTTTTTGGAATGTGAACCGTATTGCTTGGTGAGGTGCCCTTTCGACATTGGTTTAATTGTAAAGAAACTTGCCTAAATTGGTTAATATTCGATATATTCGCTTTCATTCCCTTTAAAGAATTATCTTAGTGGTTGGCCCTTTTCAGCAACCCATCGAACATCACTTTGATCCTAGAGTTACTTGAACCGGCATCATGGTTATGAGGTGGCACATAAGGACCATTCCAGTAAACATCTCTTCTACCCCATTTGGCATCCGACATCCTCTCTCTTTCATAATACCCACCTCAGTTATCTCTATAAGCACTCTCACTGTTGTAGTTCCGACCTTGATTCCCGAAACTTTGCCTCCAATAGTCCAAAGTGGACTCTTGAGGATTATTACGGAAACCTGCCATTTGATTACTAACAAAACAAGCATCTTTGTCAAAGGATGGATCTTCATAGATGGGAGCCTTAGGAGGTTGGTGAGTGATCGTTTTGACACTTGCTTGGTTTTGCTTCAAAACCAAGTCCATGCTTGGGCGAAGTTGAGCAAGTTGCTCTATGATCTCTTCATTGACCTTTGCTTGCTCATTGTGGGTGTTGACCACACAAGACATTTTCATCACACCTCGCTCTTGTTGACCCCATGCTCTATTGGTTTTAACTACTTGCTCCATCCTTGCAGCTATCAATGAAAAAGGTTGGTCAGGAAACATGCCTTCCATGATTGTGTCGGTGCAAGCTTGACTATTCTCATCATATGCACAATAGAAAATCTTAACCAAGGTATCATCAACAATCTTATGATCAGGGACCATCCTTAAAAATTTGGTAAATCTCTCCCATGTTATGCTAATGGAGTCACCCGATAATTGCTCAAAGTTTTTTATTTGATCCTTGAGCTTCAACTTCTTAGATCTTGGGAAATATCTTTCAACAAACACTCTTTGAAGCTCTGACCAACATTATAGTTCCCAGAGAAAGCTCAGACAACCGCACAGCTCCATTCCCAGTCAGTGACAATGGGAACACTCTTAAACTAATGGCATCAATAGAAAGATTTTGTGTCCCCATGACACTCTTGCAAATAAACACCACATTATGGAGATGACAGTGGGGATCCTCTGAAGGTACCCCTGTGAATAATCCATGGGTTTGGGGCATTTGAAGTAATCCACTTGACACCGAGAACTTAGTGTCTACCGGTAATGGAGGCAACACTATAGCACCAGTAACGTCCATGGCCATAGGGTTCAAATGATATTGGCTCCACCCATAAGCATTTTCGTTAAAGTCCCTAAGCTGTGGCCTATGTTCCCATGGTGGTGGACTCTCCTCTGTTCCCGTATCATCATTCATATTCATATCCTCTTCAACCGCAATATCCTCATTCACGTGAGCCATTCTTCTAATAAGTTGGTGGATCTTCAAATTGATCAGAGCTATGGGGTTCACTTGGCTCCTTTTGTTGGTTGTACAACCTAGTACACCCTGCAATTAAAATCAAACAACAAAAAGAAAAACAAAAGTAAAATACAAGAGAGTTTAGAAATTAACACTAGAACTAACTAATAATGAATCACGTCAAAACCTAGTTGTATTCCCCAGCAATGACACCATAATTTCTGACCTGATGTTCTCGCTCTAATAAGAAAGCGATTGCTGTCAGCAATTAACCTAACCAAAAGGTAGGATCGAATCCACAGGGAATATAGGGTTTACTATGAGAATTCGCTATCAATCATTTCTAGAGTCTATAACTAAAATCTCTAAATGGGGGGATTTGTGATTCAAGAATAAAGAAAAATAAACAGTATACTACGATGCAGAAGAACACTCAATTTTGGGGACAACTTGTGAATTGTGTTCCCCATGGTTCGTTGACTCGATTAACCTAGATATCATAATTAAAATTCGAGATTCACATGCAGGATGGTAACTTAGGTTCTTCCAGCTCTCTTGTGAAGGTGAAGGTCGAATTTCACAATGGCGCTTGGTCGCCAACCATGGCTTGCCAACTAACCGTTACCTACTGTCCCATTCAACCTTCCATTGGACAGGTTTGGTTGATTAGACCAGAACATATCAATCGAATTTTGTCATCTATTTCTGTTTTCCTATTCATCACTACCTTGGTCAGGATCGTGGAAGTAGGCAGGATTTGGTGTTGGCCACCACCAGACAAAATTCATAATGAAGAGAAATAGATAATACATGCAAAACCCCAATCATAGGAATGCCTGAACCTAGGTCATTTCAAGTCAACTACCCATGGTTCCCACAACCCCAAGTTATAGGTGCTTAGCTACTAATGGTTAAGGCAAAACCAACAAAAATGGAAATATAAGACATTATTGAGAATTTTACCCAAGGCAGTGAAGATTTAAGACACCACCAATTGCAATCCAAAAGCTTGATAGATCGATAATAAGCACAAAGCAAGATTCGCACTCCCCTAAATTGGGTTTTCCCAGAGAAAATGACAAGATAAGCTAAAATCCTAAAAGTTGTCTTGAGAGTATCTTCAAAGATGATGTTTTCTTCTAAATTTCAGATCTCTCTTAATAAAACCCTAACTTAAACTATTTAAAGTGTTTACAAAATAACCCTAAAAATTATAAAGTGTTTACAAAATAACCCTAAAAATTATACAGAAAAGACAGTTGATAACTTGTATGCCTCACAGGTATGACTTGTAGGGTGACCTATGAGTTGTAATCGAGGTCTCGCATCAGGTTCTTGGCTTCTTGGACTCAGCTGGTATGACCAACTGGTATGAGTCATAGCTTGGGCTATGACTCATATGCTATTCTCGTAGTCTAGGCCTTCAGTTGTTGATCCGAAGTTTGGGATCTTTGATTCTTGCTACGAGTACACCTATACGAGTTGCAGTGAGACCTATGACTCATAGGGTGGCTTTGAAGGTTGACCTCCACTTAGCAAATTTCTAATTTTTGATCTTTGTTTCTTGCTCCAATAGCACCCTATGACTCGTAGCTTGGGTTACGAATCGTAGGTGAACTTATGTGTCCTATGCTTTACTAAAATCTGCAACTTTTCTCCAAAATCATGCTAACCTAGCTTTTCTGCAGGAACAACACAAAATCACATAAAAACTATAAAAAGTCGCGTTAAGAACTCACAAAATACCTTGTTTTAGGCATCAAATGTGATGTAATTTGACATAACATCAGCTATCTTCGCGGATCTTATGAATAGGATCTTAAAACCCTACCTTGATTTGCTGTTGGTAGTTTTTGTTGATCATATTTTGATCTATTCCCATAGGGATGAGGAGCATATAGATCACTTGAGGGTAGTGTTAGAAACCTTGAGGGAGGAGAAGTTTTATGCCAAATATGAAAAGTATGAGTTTTGGTTGAAAGAAGTTGCCTTTCTAGGCCATATGGTGTTGAGTGATGGCAACAAGGTGGATCCTAAGAAGACAGAGGTAATTAGAAATTTGACCTAGACCTTTGACTCCATCGGACATTAGAAGTTTCTTGGGCTCAGTGGGTTACTACCGGAGATTTGTAAATGCGTTCTCTTCTATTGCTTCTCCCATGACTAAGTTGACCCAAAAGAAGGCTTAGTTGTATTGACCGATGAGTGTGAAAGGTGTTTCCAAACCTTGAAGGATAATCTTGTCTCTGCTCCTATCTTATCTCTACTGGAAGGGTTGGAAGGGTTTGTTGTGTATTGTGATGCCTCACGGATTGGTTTGGGGTGTGTTTTGATGCAAAATGATAAGGTGATAGCTTATGCCTCTAGAGAATTCAACATGCATGAAAAGAATTATCCCACCCATGATCGTGAATTGGCCACCGTGGTTTTTGCTTTGAACATTTGACGTCATTATTGATATGGGGTGCATGTTGATGTGTTTACCGATCATAAGAGCTTCCAATATGTGTTCACTCAAAAAGATCTCAACTTGAGACAATGAAGGGGGTTAGAGATTCTTAAGGATTATGATATGAGTGTGCATTATCATCCCGGTAAGGCTAATATTATGGTGGATGCTTTGAGTAGGGTGTCTATGGATAGCCTAGCTTATATTGATGATGGGGGAAAAGAGTTGGCTAGGGAGGTTCATCAGTTGGATTGGTTGGGGGTTAGGTTGGGAGAGGTTGATAATGGGAGTATTATGGTTGTTGATGATTCAAAATCATCCTTGGTTGATGAGGTAAAAGCAAAGCAACATCTTGAACCCACCTTGTTGGAATTGAAGGCTTTGGTGTGTGATGGCAAGGTGGTGGTTTTCTCCCAAGGGGGAGATGGTGCCCTTAGGTACCAAGGTAGGTTGTGTGTGCCTAGTGTTGATGGCTTGAAAGAGAAGATTCTTGATGAGGCTCATAAT
>JAPFFP010041917.1:0-14695 GCA_026153255.1 Solanum medicagineum | reverse complement strand
CTATTCATTACTACCTGGATCAGCATCATGACATTAGGCGGGGTTTAATGATGGCCACCAATAAGCAACATGCAAAATGAAGGGAAGTGGATAGTACATGCAAATACCCAACTCAAGAAGTGTAAATAATCTTTGTTTTCTAAGTTAGATTCTCATGGTTTCTATAACTCCAAGTTGTGGGGTTTAGCTACTCATAGCTTGGGCAAACAAATAAACAATGAATATGAAAAACATAGTTAATCACTTACCCATGGAGAATGAAGAACAATAAAATCCACTTTGTTTTACAATTACAAGCTTGAAAGCTGTAATTAATGTATAAGTGAATCTAATCTCCAAAATTGAGTTTGCAAAGATTAAAACCTAAAATCTACTCTAAACGTTCATGCTCCCTTAGTCTCTCTATGTAAGCTCTCAAAATCTATGTAGAAGCTTGTGCTAAAAACCTAAATCATACTATTTATAGTATTTAAAATGAGTCCCTAAATTAAAAAGAAAAATTGGTCGGCTTCTGCTATGGCTCACAGTTACAACTCGTAATGTGCCCTACGGGCCATAATCGGGCTTTCGTGATCATCATCTTGGATTTTGGACTTCACTGCTATGAACACCTCTATGAGTTATAGTCTGTAATATGACTCATATTGCCTTCTCGTAGTCCACATTTGTATTTCTTGGTCTAATCTTGATCAACACTAGAACTTCCTCTGATGCCACCCTTTATGGCACGTAGAAGGGACTATGACTCGTACTTAGGGCTTGTATAGCTGAACTTCAAAGTTTTAGACTTTAATTTTAAACACTGAAAGTACATATGAGACCACTAGTATGGCTAGTAGACTAGACTACGACTCGTAAAGGGTCCCGTAGATCCTAAAAATCAGCAAAATCTGTAATTTTTCCAAAAATTGAGCCAACCCGTATTTCCTACAAAAATAAACACAAAAATACATAAAACCCATAAATGTCACATTGAGATCACACAAAATCCTATATTTTACACATCAAATATGTTGTGTTTTGATAGTACATAAAGAACATGAAGAACTAATAAGGTAAAACCAGATAATTTGTAATTTTTGGAAAGTGCACATGCATGTATTAATAAATTCTCTTCATTTTTATTGCTTTTTAACGGTAGCAAACATTATAACTCACCTAGTTATTATTTAATAGATTAAGGTAGTGATAAATGTGAAAAGAGATGAATTAATAGATTCGATAGATTTTTTCTGTCTAATCAACCAAACTGGACCAAGGTGAAACGACCCCGAAAAGTGCCCGGAAACGTGCCTCCGAAGTAACCAAAAACTTGTTTTCCATATATCCAAAAGTACATTTGGAATTTCGAAAATCCAACTTCATATTCTTGTTCAGGTGGTCCAAATTAGGTTGACAAGGGTCTAACCTCGATTTTTAAGCAAAGGAATCGAATTATGAAATTTCACTTGGTGCGATTTCCAACGAGGGTTCGCGACCTCTCTGCGACGCGAAGAGGTGTTATTTCTGCACTGTCTTTTCCTAGTTTACCGAAATTTTTCTAAGTGTTGGACCTAAGTTTTCCCAAACGTATTTTCACCTATATTTATCCTTATTTCAACCTCATATCACCCTAAACATTCCCCAATATTTCCTCAAACACTTAGACTCATTTCTAACCCTAAATTTCATGTCCCAAACTCAAGGCGAATCACAAAGATTTCTTCAAGGATCTCACTCAAGCTTTAAATCTCCATTAAAGTCTTCTTCAAGAACTTCGCAAACGCTAAGGTATGTATTGTTGAACCATTGGGTCCTTTCAGCCATGGTGCCTAAACCTGCTTTTACTTGATATTGCATGATTTAAATTTGATTTTACATATGGGTGTTGTATATTGAGAAATTTACTGTACAGTGATTTTAGTTCATGAAAGTATAGTTTTTTTAGCATGTTTTGAGCTTCAAATCTTGCATCTAATATTTGATTGTATGAGGGGTTTTGATATGTACGTCTTGGGGGTATTGCTAGGTGTTGATTAAGGTTTTACCACTGATTTTCCTTCATGATTTCATCTCTAAATTGCATGCTTTTTTTCCTCCACTACACATCTCCAAGGTGTTTGATAAAATGTCTGACTATAGTTTCTTGAGGAAATTTAAAGCATGAGATATGATATGATTGACTATATGATGATGAAATGAGCTTATGTACACGATGAATACCATGTAAAGTGTTGCGGTAGACCATTCTCAATTCGGGAGCCTAGTTGAGGGGTAAAAGACTCAACCACTGTGGTGATGGCGACCATCACCAACCTAGTTGAGGGGTTTATATCTCAATCACTAGGGTGATGGGTGCGATCATCACTAACCTTGATGAGGGGATTGTACCGCATAAACTAGGATGATGGGTGCTATCATCACTAACCTTGATGAGGGTTTTGTACCTCACACACTAGGGTGATAGCTATCATCACCAACCCCAAGGGGTTTATACCTTGGAAATCTAGCTTGGTCTCCTCTTCACATATTGTATCTTATGTGATTATGATTTACTTAAGTATGTTTTAGTTATGCATTGAACCTATATGTCATATTGCTATATCATGCCTATTGCCTAATGTTATGCATGTTGATCATGAAGCTTATCTCTTGTTGCATTGCATCCCACATGCATAGTAAATTCAAATGTACTAACGCTTACTTTTGCCTACTTGATATCACCATCTAACGATTGGTGTCTAAGTTGATCATCCTGCTCCTCCATGTGGCTAGACGGCGCTATGCCAAGCTTGTTGGTGAGTCCTCCATTTCCGAGACCTTGGTCTAAGTTACTATTTTCCTTATATTGAGACACTTTCTTATGTTCTATTGACTATGAGTATGAGCCAGTAGCTTGCCTTGGCCCCCACTATATCTTTGTATTAGAGGTGCTTATTGGACATGTTGTGCATTTATGTATGAGCTTTGACTCTTGACACGTGATTTTGACGTTTATACAAGCTTTCCCTTATTCCCAATGCCCCCATTCTTAATCTATATGTCTTTTATGCTTTTGCGACCAAGGATGTGTAATGACAAGTTAAGAGGCTTGTTTGGGGTCCTTTCAGGTTCCTCATTCGCCATGTCACGTCAAGGCCCTAAGCTTAGGTCGTGACAAACTTGGTACAGAGCACTAGGTTGATAGATCCTCAGAGTCCAACACATTGCATCGAATACAGTTTTTTTTGGTTGTGAAGCGTGCCATGACTATGACTAGGAGGCTTTGAGACATTATAGGAAATGTTTCCCTTCTTCATTCCCTAAGTCTTGCTATAGAGTTGTGATAAATATTCCCCCTTACGATTATTCTTTGCTATGCTAGATCATGCCGAATACTTGAGGAAGATGGGCCCAAACACCCGAGGAGCAACCTACTAATGGTGAGCTTCGGGATACTCTTACTACGCTTGCCCAAGTGGTGGGCAACCAAGTCCAACAAGGGGCCCAAGCCCCTTATTATACTACCCAGGGAGCTAGCGCAAGGGACTTCATAAGGATGAATCCTTCGATTTTCCATGGGTTAAAGGTGGATTAGGATCCACAAGACTATATTGATGAAGTCTACAAAATCTTGTCGATTTTGGGTGTTGGGCCAAATGAGAAGGCGAAGTTGGCAGTGTACCAACTCAAGGGTGTCCCCCAAATTTGGTTTGATCAATGAAATGGTGAGAAGGGTAATGGCTATGTGGTTTTTTTGGGGGAATTCAAATTGGCCTTATTTAATAGGTTCTTCTCTCTTGAGCTTAGGGAGGAAACGTTGGTTGAGTTTATGAACTTGAAACAAGGTGGTATGATCGTGAGGGAATATTTCCTCAAATTTAATCAACTTTCAAAGTATACTCCTCACTTGGTGGACGATTGTAGGTCAAGGATGAAGAAGTTTGTTATGGGTGTCTCCGATTTGGTAAGTGAAGAGTGTTGGTCTGCCTTGCTTATTAGCAATATGGACTTGTCACGGTTGAATACATATGCCGAGCAAATGGAAGAAGAAAAGTTCATAAAGAGGAGGGGCCATGAGGCCAAGAGAGCCCGCTTTGACGCAAAGTTCCAAAGGAGTACTAGATTTCAAGGCCAAAGGCCTCCTCATGCTACTAATAGGGAATTTGCCAATGACTTCCCTTGACCTAAAGGTGTTGTTGCTGTGGCTCCTAATGATGTGTGTCCTAGATGTACAAGGGGTCATAATGGCCAATGTTTGAAGGGTTCCAATGCATGTTTGAATTTGGGGAGCTTGGTCACAAGAAGGTAGATTGTCCTAGAAACCATGGCAAGTTTTGGGGTGCAAATGTGGTTCCATTGGGTAGAGGTGGTCCTCAAGGTGATGCCCCAAAGAATAATCGATTTCTTGCTCTACATGTTAGGAAAGGGGTTGGTAAGCTCCCCGATGTTGTTACCTGTATGTTGAAAATCTTTGATCTTTATGTATATGCTTTGATTGATCCGGGTACCATCCTTTCCTTTGTTACCCCCTTGTTGTTAAAAGGTTCCACGTTGAGTCGGAGTTGTTGCATGAGTCATATGAGGTGTCTATCCCTATTGGTGCCTCTATTGTTGCTAGGAGGGTGTATAGAAATTGTCTGGTTTGCATCTTGCATAACATCTTAACTTGTGATCTTGTTGAATTAGATAGGGTTGATTTTGATGTTATCCTTGGGATGGATTGGTTGCATGCATACTATGCTTCTATTGATTTTAGAACCCGTAGGGTCAAGTTTCAATTTCTAAACAAACCCGTCCTTAAGTGGGAAAGTCATGATGTAGTAGTGAGGGGTAGTTCCATCTCATACATTAAAGCCCATAGGTTGATTTTCTAAGGGGTGTTTGTATCATTTTATGAAGGTCAAAGATGTGGAGTCCAAATTCCCTTCTATTGAGTCGGTTCTGGTTGTAAATGATTTCTTGATGTCTTCCCAAATGACCTTCCTGGTGTCCCTCCCGAAAGGGAGATAGATTTTAGCATAGATGTCCCTCTCGACACCCAACCTATCTCTATTCCCCATTATCGTATGGCCCCAAAAGAGTTGAAGGAGTTGAAGGAGCAACTGAAAGATAGGTCACTTAGAATGTGCATTGACTACTGTCTACTCAATAGGGTCACTATAAAGAATAGATATCCTCTTCCAAGGATTGATGACTTGTTTGACCAATGGCAAAGGCTAGCTTTTTCTCTAAGTTTAGTCTTCGGTCTGGGTACCATCAAGTGAGGGTGAGGGAGTGTGATATTCCAAATACGGCATTCCGGACTAGGTATAGACATTATGAATTTGTGGTGATATCCTTTGGATTCACTAATGCGCCAGCAATCTTCATGGACCTAATGAATAGGGTCTTCAAGCCCTACCTTGCTTCCTTTGTTATGGTCTTCATTAATGATATTTTGATATATTCACACAGTAGGGAGGAGCATTTGGGTTATTTGAGGGTTATGTTGCAAAAATTGAGGGAGGAGAGATTCTATGCTGAATATGACAAGTATGAATTTTGGTTGAAGGAGGTTGCATTCTTGGGTCATGTGGTATCGGGGGATGGTATAAAAGTGAATTCTAAGAAAATCGATGTGATTAGGAATTGGCTTAGACCATTGAAACTGTCGGACATTAGGAGTTTCTTGGGCATTCGGGATACTATAGAAGGTTTATGAATGGTTTCTCCTCCATTGCTTCTCCTATGAAAAATTGACTCAAAAGAAGGTGATGTTTGTTGAAATGATGAATGTGAGAAAAGTTTTTGAAAGATAGACTTGTGTCCGCTCCTATATTGTCACTACATGTTGGGCTTGAGGGGTTTGTTTTGTATAGTGATGAATCTAGAGTTGGTTTGGGTAGTGTAGTAATGCAAAATGGTAAGGTCATAGCCTATGTTTCTAGGAAACTCAAAGTGCATGAAAGGAACTACCCTACCCATGATCTTGAATTGGCCGCCGTGTTGTTTGCATTAAACATTTAGTGTCATTATTTGTATGGGGTGCATGTTGATGTCTTCACCAATCATAAGAGCTTTCAATATGTGTGCACTCAAAAAAATCTCAACTTGAGACAATGAAGTTGGCTAGAACTCCTTAAGGACTATGACATGAGTGTGCATTACCATCCAGTAAGGCAAATATTGTGGCAGATGCTTTGAGTCGGGTGTCTATGGGTAGCCTAGCTCACATAGATGGTGGTGATAGGGAGATGGCTAGGGAGGTGCATAGATTGGCCAGACTAGGGGTGAAGTTAGAAGATGTGGGTGATGGTATTGTTGTTGTTGATGATTCTAAATTTTCTTTGGTTGATGAGGAGAAAGCTAAATAAGATCTAGACTCCTCCTTGGTTGAGTTGAAGGCCTTGGTGAAAGAAGTCAAGATAGAGGTTTTCTCCCAAGGGGAATACGGGGCCCTTAGATACCAAGGTAGGTTGTGTGTGCCATGTGTTGATGGTTTGAGGGAGAGAATTCTTGATGATGCCCATAATTCCTCCTATTTTATCGACCCCGGTTCCACCAAAATGTATAGAGACTTGAGGGATGTGTATTGGTGGAGAGGCATGAAGAGAGATATTGCCAAACTTGTCACCGTTTGCCATAGTTGTCAACAAGCGAAACCCAAGCATCAAACGACGGGTGGCCTAATCGAAGACATAGAGCTTCCTACTTGGAAGTGGGAGGTGATTAATATGGATTTCTTGGTTGGGTTGCCCAAAACTAGAAAAGGTTTTGAGTTCATATGGATTGTGGTTGATAGGATGACGAAATCGTCTCACTTTCTACCGGTCAAGACTTCATATGGGGATGATGAGTATGCAAAGTTGTACATCTACGAGTGGGTGAGGTTGCATAGGGTTGCCTTATCCATTATATTGGATCATGGTGCACAATTTACTTCACACTTTTTGAGATCTTTTCAAAGGGGCCTTCAAACTAAACTTAGTACGGCCTTCCATCATCAAATGGATGGCCAAGCTGAGGGACGATTCAAACACTTGAAGATATGCTTAGGGCTTGTGTGTTGGAGCTTAAAGGTAGTTGGGATGACCATCTTCCATTGATTGAGTTTGCCTACAACAATAGTTGTCATTTTAGCATCGGTATGACTCCTTTTGAAATTCTTTATGGGAGACGTTGTAGATCACCAGTGGGTTGGTTTGAGGTTGGAGAGGTGGAATTATTGGGGCAGGATCTGGTTATGGATGTTCTTGAGAAGGTTAAGATGATTAGTGAAAGGTTGAGGGCAGCCCAAAGTTGTCAAAAATCCTATGCCAATGTAAGAAGAAGAGACCTAGAATTCCAAGTGGGTGATTGGGTTTATTTGAAGGTTTTTCCAATGAAAGGTGTGGTCCATTTTTAAAAAAGGGGAAGTTGATCCCAAGGTACATTGGTCCTTATGAGGTGAGTAAGAGGGTTGGCAAGGTAGCTTATGAGTTGAAATTTCCTAGTGAAATGAATTTCGTCCATCCGGTGTTTCATGTCTCTATGTTGACAAAATGTGTTGGTGATCCTAATGCCATTGTACCTCTTGATGTTGTAGATCTTGTGTAGGCAAGTAAAGAGATTGAGGAACAAAGAGGTGCCATCCGTTAAGGTCCTTTGGAGGAACCAACAAGTCAAAAGTGCTACTTGGGATGCCGAAGCGGACATGCAAAGGTGGTATCCATATATTTTCCACTCCACTCAAGCCTAAGGTACTAATCCTAAGTTCCATATGTGGCTTTGAATCTTACATTTCAACCCCTGTGACATTCATATGCATTCATGTTTAAGTTGGTAAACTTATGATGATTTTACACTTAACTTAAGGATTTGAAAATGGTGTTTTACATGTTATACTGCATTCATGTCGGGGCTGATTTGTTAATGATTATTCTTGTCTTGTATGTCTCTTCTACATTCAAGGACGAATGATCCCAAGAAGGAGATATTGGAATGACCCCGAAAAGTGCTCGAAAATGTGCCCCGGAAGTAACCGGAAACTTATTTTCCATATATCTAAAAATTCGTTTGGAATTTCGAAAGTATGACTTCATATTCTTATTTAAGGGGTCCAAATTAGGGTAGCAAGGGTCTAACTTCGAACTTGAAGCAAAGGAATCGAATTATGAAATTCTATTTGGTGCAATTTCCATTGAGGGCCCGCGACCTCTCCGAGACACGAAGAGGTGTTATTTCTGCACAGTCTTTTCCTACTTCGCCCAGAGTTTTCTAAGTGTTGGACCTAAGTTTTCCCAAATGTAGTTCAACTATACTTAGCCTTATTTAAACCTCATATCACCCTAAATATTCCCATATATTTCCCCAAACACTTAGGCTCATTTCTAACCATAAATTCATGTCCCAAACTCAAGGCCAATCTCAAGGATTTCTTCAAGGATCTCACCCAAGCTTCAAATCTCCATTAAAGTCTTCTTCAAAAACTTCACAAAAGCTAAGGTTTGTTGTGTTAACCATTAGGTCCTTTCAACCATGGTTCATAAACCCTCTTTTACTTAATATTGCATGATTTAAAGTTAATTTTTCATGCGTGTCTTGTATATTGAGAAATTTACTGCACAATGATTTTAGTTCATGAATGTATCGTTGTTTAGCATGTTTGAGCTTCAACTCTTGGATCTAATGTTGGATTGGATGAGGGGTTTTGATATGAATGTCTTGGGGGTGTTGCATGGTGTTGATTAATGTTTTTACCAGTAATGTTCCTGCATGATTTGATCTCTAAATTGCATGCTCTTTTACCCCCACTACACACCCCCAAGGTGTTTGATAAAATGTCCGGCTATGGTTTCTTGAGGAAATGATGGTCTAAAGCATCATATATGATATGATTCACTATGATGATGAAATGAGCTTATCTACACCATGAATACTATCTAAAGTGTTGTGGTAGACCATTCCCAATTCAGGGGCCTAGTTGAGGGGTCAAAGACTCAACCACTAGGGTGATTGGTGCGATTATCACGAACCTAGTTGAGGAGTTGATATCTTAATCACTATGGGTTCGATCATCACTATCCTTGATGAGGGGTTTGTACCTCACACTAGGGTGATGGGTGCTATCATCACTAACCTTGATGAGGGGTTTGTACCTCACATAATTAGGTGATGAGTTCTATCATAACCAACGCCACAGGGTTTATACCTTGGCAATCTAGCTTGGTTACATATGGTATCCTATATGAATATGATTTACTTAAGCATGTTTTACTTGTGCATTAAACATACATGTCATATTGTTGTATCATGCCTATTGCCTAATGTTATGCACTTGATCATGAAGCTTATCTCTTGTTCCATTACATCCCACATACTTAGAACATTAAAACATACTAACACATACTCTTGCCTACATGATATGACCATGTAAGGACTGGTGCCCAAGTTGATCATCCTCCTTCTGCAGGTGGCTAGATGGTTCTATCCAAGCTTGTTGTTGTGTCCTCCATTTCGGGGACCTTGGTCTAAGTTACTATTATCCTTGTAATGAGACACTTTCTTATGTTTTATTGAGTATGACGGTGAGCCCAGTAGCTTGTCTTGGCCCCCGCTATATCTTTGTATTAGAGGTGCTTGTTGGACATGTTGTGTATTCATGTATGAGTTTTGACTCTTGACTCTTGATTATGAGGTTTATGCAAGATTTCCCTTAGTCCCATTGCTCCCATTCTTAATCTATATGTCTTTATATGGATCCGCGATGAAGGATGTGTACTGAGAAGTTAAGAGGCTGATTTGGGGTCCCTTCGGGTTCCCTATTCTCCATGTCATATCTAGGCCCTAAGCTTTGGTCGTGACACAAGGATAGGTTGTACTTGGACAATAGGTAAGGGTTAGTAATTTCACATTGTGGGGATGGATCAAATCACGTAGTGAGATTTACCTCTCGCTTGGAACAAAAGAATTTAGTAAATATAACTTACCATTCTGCATGTAACATACAAGAAAATACTAAGGTTATCTAGTAATACCAAGTCAGGAAATCATGGGGAACACAACACTCTAGTTACTCTTCTTACTGATTTCACGACACTTGTTCTAGTATAGGTTTACTCTTTGCCAATTACAAAAACTCCCCTTTTTAGGGAGATATGTAGGTTAATTAACTCGAACTGCTCGAAATTACTTTAAGACTACCATATTCCTTGTGGGTTGGCCCCTAACCTTGGTTAGGTTATATATCTTGACAACGACCGCTTTCACTTTCAGAAAGGAGGTATAGCTTGGGCAACATCAAGAGTTTTGCACCGTTGCCGGGGAATACGGCTAGACTAGTCTAATTTGAGTAACTCAGGAATTAATCCTTGTTTCCCTCATTTTACATTTTTGATTATTTTTGTTTTCTTTCAGCATGCAGGTGTAGTGTATCCAGAACACTCGAGTTCGAGGTATAGCGTTGACTTTATTTGACCCTAAGATCCAAGGGACATTGAGAAGAATGGTCTAGAACTATGTGAACAACTCTGCAACTGATGTAGTGAATGCAACACTAAACTAGAACTAGAATGAGAATAATAGTAACCCATCTCTACTTGAGGATATTTACCCAATGCAATAGGATCTTCAAGCAATAGCTCAGACATGGAATCAATATCAGCTTGACCCTATGGTGATGGATGTCAGTGGAGATTTTTTTTACCACCACTAACAAATGACACAAAGTTCGTTGTTTCGAGTGGGTTACTTCCAACATTGTGGAATTGCTAGTTGTTCATGGGCCTACCATTAATGGATGCACAAAACCATTTACATGACATTGTCTTTGTTTATAAGAGCATGATAGGAAGCCTGAATCTGTCTATAGATATTGTTGGACTCGGTATATTTCCACTGTCTCTAACAGGTGCTGCAATGCTATACTTATTTGAGCTCTCACAGTGTTTGATCACCAGATGGGCTGAACTGCATAAGACCTTTTTGGAGAGGTTCTTTCCAAGGTCAAAGAAGTTGAACTTGAAGGATCAAATCAACAACTTCAAGCAATTTCCTGGTGATTCGATCAACACTATGTGGGAGAAGTTCATAAAGTGCCTGAGAAGTGTTCCCGACCTCAAGATCGTTAATAATGCCTTAGTGAATATCTTTTATTGAGCCTTGGGCGAGAATAGCCAAGCTGTTGGTGTCACTATCATGGGAGGCTCGTCTCTAGATCGTTTATTTTTTCGGTGATTGCTAAAAGGCTGGAAAAGTGGTCAAGAAAATCGTGCATGGAGGATGGGAGATAAATTAACTACTAAGAGCTCGTTCGTAGTTAGTACTAATTGGGTGCAAGCAAAGATTAATAAAGACATAATGCAAGAGATTATTCATATTAGTATCAATGTGGAGTTATTGATGAAGCAGAACCAAGCACATGCGAATGGAGTAGATCATCAATGTTCACAAGCACATATGTACGGGGAGCCTTACAATGAGGAGGACACTTGCTTCATCACTAATTAGATGGAAGGTTTCCGGAATAATGCCTAAAGGTCCAATGAAGATTATTTGCACCAATGTCAAGGGAACCAAGTCCGGAGCTACAATATGGATGGTGCCTGTAGAGGCAACAATCGAGGAGGCTGCTATGATTGGAATAGGGTCCTAGACAGAGACACTAATTAGGGATGCAGAGATAGTTACAGGAATGGTCCGTAGATGCCACCACATAATCGAGATTTAGGTGCTAGTAGCTCTAGAGTTGAGGAGATGTTTGATGGACTATTAAAGAATGCATATGCATTGCATGAGATATTGAAGGGGCTGAAATCTGATATCTCCAGTATTAATCAAAAAACAGAGTCTCATTCTATTGCTATCAAATAGCTTGAGAAACAGTTCCTTTAGATGTCAACTCATTTGAACCAAAACCAGAAAGGTACATTGCACAACAATATAGTTCATAACCAATGAATGAGGGGCAGTACATTGTGGTGAATACTCGTGGTGGAAAACATACCGTTGACCCTCCAATACTGATTGGTGATGATGTTATTCGTGAGGAGATAGTTGAGAACAAATATGCAAAAACTGGGAATGTCATTGCTAATGACGGGGTTAGTGATGCTATTGTGATGCCATAGAAGTCAAAACCCATTCCTAGCCCTCCCCCCTCCTTTCCCATAGAAAATCATAAAGAAGGACAAGGAAGGTAAATTTTAGTACTTCATCTCCATGCTGAAACAACTCTCCATCAACATCCTTCTCATTGAAGCATTGGAGAAAGTTTCTATGTATGGAAAGTTCATGAAGCACTTGGTCATAAAGAAGCAGACTGTGAGCCAGGAGCTCTTCGAAGAGCTCTAATATTATAGTGCGATAGCTACAAGATCGTTGGTGAAGAAGTGAGAATATCCCGGAGCATTCACCATGCCCTACACCATTGGAGATGTTGAGTTCGCAAGGACATTATGTGATCTCATTACTAGCATAAATCTAATGCCTCTTGCGGTCTTCAAGAAGTTAGTATTGGGAGCCCCTACTCCTACAAACATGTGATTGTTTAGGGCAGGCCGAACAATGAAGAAACCTATGGGGATTCTATATGATGTCCTTGTCAAAGTTGATAAATTCATACTCTTTATAGACTTTGTGATCCTTGATTGCGAAGTTGACTTCGAAGTCTCAGTCATCTTGGGAAGGCCCTTCTTAGCCATACAGATAGTATTGGTTCCCATGGAGAGGGGACACCTCATGTTTTAATTGGCTAATGATGAGGTCATCTTTAACATCTGCCAACAGACAAAGAGGAATGACAGTCTGAAGGTTGTCTCTGTCATTAAGGGTGTTGATGAGGTGGAACCAGAGGTATAGAAGAAAGTTAGGGTGTCGACACTTTAGAAGTAGTGAATAATATTTGAGTGTGACGAGATCCCAAACTATGAGTTGATAGTAAAGGCTTTAGGGGTATCTTATTCCAGAAGACACCAAGATAAACTATAATTGGACGTGAAAAATCGAGCGTCACCACCCACTAGACCATCCATTGAGGAGCCTCTAGTGTTTGAATTGAAGGCTCTTCTATCCAATCTGATGTATGTACTTTTAGGTGCTAACAACACTTTGCCTGTCACTTTTGCTTCAGATCTTTATAACGAACAAGTTAATGCATTGATCACGGTGCTCAAATTTGTTTAAAAAGGCTATTAGGTGGACAATTGCAGACATTATTGGTATCCCACATGAAGTATGCAATCACAAAATCAAACTGTTCAAAGACTACAAACTGAGTAATGAGCTCTAAAGTGTCTCAACCCACCTATGTAAGAGGTCTTGTGCAAAGAAATCATCAAATGATTAGATGTAGGGATGATATATCCATTCACTGATAGTGAATGTGTGAGTCCGGTTCAGCGTGTCCCAAAAGGGGAGGTATCGACATGGTCCCAAATGCTATAATGAGTTGATTACCAATAAACTAGTCATAGGTTGGAGGGTGTGCATGGACTATAAGAAGGTTAATGACTCAATGAAAAAAGGACCATTTCCCTATGTCGTTCATAGACTAGATGCTAGACCACTTGGCAGAAAAGGGATGGTATTGCTTTCTTGTTGGTTACTAGGGCTACAATTAGATCTCTTTTGCTCTAGAAGACCAAGAGAAAATGATATTCATATGGCTCGATGGCACTTTCGCATTCAAGAGGATGCCATTCGGGTTGTGTAATGTGTCAGCAACATTCCAAAGATGCATGATGTCCATATTTTCAGCCATGGTGGAGCATACTATCGAGGTATTCATGGATGACTTTAGTGTGGTCGATGACTCATTTGGGGACTGCTTAAAGCACATGCATGCGGTGCTCAGTAGATGTGAAGAATGCCATATGGTTCTAAATTAGGAAAAATGTCACTTTATGGTGAAGGAAGGCATTGTGTTGGGGCATAGAATTTCCATCAAGGGCACTGAGGTAGATAGATCTAAAGTAGAGGGATTGATAAGCTTCCTCCACACATCTTTATCAAGGGTGAGAGGAGTTTTCTAGGCCTCGTAGGATTCTACAGAAACTTTACAAAGAAATTCTCAAAGATTACACAACTCCTTTGCAAACTACTTAAGAAAGATGCTAAGTTTATGTTTGATGAAGTATGTTTGAAAGCCTTTGAAGCATTGAAGCAGAGGCTAATTTCAGCTTCTATCATTGTTGCTCTAGACTGATCAAAGCCTCTTGAGATAATGTGTAATTCAAGTGGGGTGGAACTTGGTATGGTGTTGGTACAATGAATAGAGAAGATATTACATCCCGTATATTATTCCAGCAAATCAATAAATGTAGCAAAGAAGAACTATATGGTCACAAAATAGGAGCTACTTATAGTGGTCCTTGCATTTGGAAAATTTAGGTCCCATCTCCTGGTAACCAAAGTTGTTATTCAATTTGGCCATTTAGCTTTGTTGTAATTGATAGTCAAGAAGGATGTAAAACTAAGATTGATTTGATGGGCACATCTTCTTCAAGAGTTTGACTTTGATGTGATTGACAGAAAGGGGACTGAAAAATTAGGTTGCCAACCACATCTCAAGATTAGAAAATGAGGAAATGGAATGTTTTTGATGATATGGTGGAGACTGATGATTTGTTTATTGATGAGAGAGTGCTAGAAACATCTCGTGACTTGACACCATGGTTTGCAGATTATGCAAACTATTTGGTTAGTGATATTGTACCACCAGACTTGACTACTTACCAGTACTGCAAGTTTCTGTTTGATATGTGGAAGTTTTTTTGGG
>JAPFFP010041916.1:0-14696 GCA_026153255.1 Solanum medicagineum | reverse complement strand
GCTTAGGTACCATGGGTGAAAGGACCCAATGGTTCAACACCACATACCTTAGCTTTGGAGAAGTTCTTGGTGAAGATGGAAAATGGGAGCTTGAAGCTTGAAGATAATCCTTAGCTTGGGATGAAGGTTTTGAGTCTTGAATTTGGAGTGAAAATATGGCTAAGTTTTTTTAGTGAGTGTTGGGAAATGTTTTGGGGGATATGGGGGTGAAATAAGGCTAAGTATAGGTAAAAACACGTTTGGGAGCACTTAGGCCCAATACCCCAAAGCCTTGGACTGAGATAGAAATCACTGGCAGCGAAATACACAGGTCTGGAGGCCAAATCAACACATGTCCGCGACAGCTGCACGTCGTTGTGTTGTCGCGGATCGTTTCTGGAAATTGAAATTTTTAAAATTTGAAATTGTGATTCGATTGCTCTAAAATTAGGGTTAGACCCTTTCCCCACTAATTTTGATCCCCTGAACAAGAATATGAAGTTGGATTTTTGAAATAGCAAACAGATTTTGAGATATATGGAATTTAAAATTTCGGGCATTCTGAGGCACATTTTTCGGCACTTTTTGGAGTCGTTTCAATATCTCCCCCTTGGGAACATTCGTCCCCGAATGTAAAAGAGATGTACAAGACAAGAGTGATCATGAAAAAATTTGCCCCAATAAGAATGCAACACAACATGTAAAACACCATTTTCAAATTCTCAACATAAGTGTAAAATCATCATAAGTTTTCCAACTTAAGCATGAATGCATATGAATGACATAGGGGCTGAAATGTAAGACTTTAAATCACATATGGGAGTTAGGATTAGTACTTTACGCTTGAGTGGAATGGAAAAGATAAGGATACCTTTTTTGTATGTCCGCATCGGCCTACCAAGTAGCACTTTCGATTTGTTGGTTCCTCCAAAGGACCTTAACAGATGCCACCTCTTTATTACTCAATCTCTTCCCTTGCCTATACAAGATCTGAACTAGAACCTCCTTCGTAGTTAAGTTATCCTCAACAATGCCTACAACATCAAGCGACATAATGGCATTAGGATCACCAACACACTTTCTCAACATAGAAACATGGAATACTGGATGAACCAAATTCATTTCACTAGGCAACTTCAACTCATAAGCTACCTTGCCAACCCTCTTTATCACCTCGTAAGGACTAACATACCTGGGACTCAACTTCCACTTATTACCAAAATGGACTATACCTTTCACCAGAGAAACCTTCAAATAAACCCAATCACCCACTTGAAATTCTAGGTCTCTTCTTCTTAAATTGGCATAGGATTTTCGATGACTTTGGGCTATTCTCAACCTTTCCCTATTCATCTTAACCTTCTCAAGAGCCTTCATAACCAGATCCGGCCCCAATAAAGTCATCTCTCCAACCTCAAACCATACCACCTCTGATCTATAACGTCTCCCATAAAGAGCCTCAAAAGGAGCCATACCTATGCTAGAGTGACAGCTATTGTTGTAGGCAAACTCAATCAATGGAAGATGGTCATCCCAATTACCCCTTAGCACCAATACACATGCTTTAAGCATATCCTCAAGGGTTTGAATTTTCCTTTTGGCTTGGCCATCCGTTTGAGGGTGAAAGGCCGTACTAAGGTGAACTTTGGTATGAAGACCCCTTTGATAAGACCTCCAAAAGTGCGAAGTAAATTGTGCACCCTGATCCGATATAATGGATAAAGTAACCCTATGTAACTTCACTAACTCATGGATGTACAAACTTACATACTCTTCGGCCCCATATGTAGTCTTGATCGGTAGAATCAAAATTTTTCTAGTCTTGAGCAACCCAATCACAAAATCCATATTAATCACTTCCCACTTCCAAGTAGGAATCTCTATGTCTTGGGTTAGGCCACCCGGGTTTTGATGTTTGGCTTTGATTTGTTGACAAATATGGTAACTGAAAATGAATTTGGCAATGTTCCTCTTCATGCCTCCCCACCAATACATATCCCTCAAGTCTTTATACATTTTCGTGGAACCAGGGTCGATAGAGTAAGAAGAACCATGGGCCTTATCAAGGATTCTCTCCCTCAAACCATCAACACATGACACACACAACCTACCTTGGTCTCTAAGGGCCCCATCTCCCCCTTGGGAGAAAACCTCTATTTTGCCCTCTTTCACCAAGGCCTTCAATTCAAGCAAGGAGGTGTCTAGATCTTGTTTTGCTATTACCTCATCAACCAAGGAAGATTTGGAACCATCAACAACACCATCACCATCACCCACTTCTTCCAACCTAACCCCCAATCTAGCTAATCTATGCACCTCTCTAGCTACTTTCCTATTACCACCATAAACATGATCTACACTATCCATGGACACCCGTCTCAAAGCATCCGCCACCACATTTGCCTTACCCAGATGATAATGCACACTAAAGTCATAATCTTTGAGAAGTTCTAGCCACCTTCTTTGTCTCAAGTTGAGAAGTTTTTTGAGTTAAGACATATTGAAGGCTCTTATTATTAGTGAAGACATCAACATGCACCCCATACAAGTAATGACGCCAAATCTTTAATGCAAACACAACGGCGGCCAACTCTAGATCATGGGCAGGGTAGTTCCTTTTATGTATCTTGAGTTGCCTAGAAGCATAAGCTATGACCTTACCATTTTGCATTAGCACACAACCCAAACCAACTCTAGATGCATCATAATGCACAACAAAACCCTCAAGCCTATCCGGTAGTGACAATATAAGAGCGGACACAAGCTTGTCTTTCAATGTTTCGAAGCTTCTCTAATATTCATCGGTCCACACAAACTTAAGCTTCTTTTGAGTCAATTTGGTCATAGGGGAAGAAATGGAGGAGAACCCACTCACAAGTCTTCTATGGTAACCCACAAGGCCCAAGAAACTCCAAATATCTGACGGGGTTAATGGTCTAGGCCAATTCCTAATCACAAAGGTCTTCCTAGGATCCACCTTAATACCATCACCCGACATCACACGACCCAAGAATGCAATCTTTTTCAACCAAAATTCACACTTTTTGCATTTAGCATACAACCTCTCCTTCTTTAATCTTTGCAACACAACCCTCAAATGGCCCATATGCTCCTCCTTACTATGTGAATAGATCAAAATATCATCAATGAAGACCACAACAAAGGAATCAAGGTAGGGTTTTAAGAGCCTATTCATTAGGTCCATGAAGATGGACGGTGCATTAGTCAACCCACACGACATCTCAACAAACTCATACTGCCTATATCTAGTCTGGAAGGCCCTCTTCGGAATATCACACTCCCTCACCCTCACTTGATGGTACCTGGACCATAGATCAACCTTAGAGAAAAAGCTAGTCCCTTGCAATTGGTCAAACAAGTCATCAATTCTTGGAAGAGGATATCTATTCTCTATGGTGACCCTATTGAGTTGCCGGTAGCCAATACACATTCTAAGTGACACATCTTTCTTGTTTACAAACAACACGGGTGTACCTCAAGGTGATTGGCTAGGTCTAATAAATCCCTTTTCCAACAAATCTTTCAATTGCTCCTTTAACTTCTTCAACTCCACCGGGGCCATACGGTAAGGGGGAAGGAGATAGGTTGAGTGTCAGGAAGGAGATCTATGCCAAAATATATCTCCCCTTCGGGAGGGACACTGGGAAGGTCATTTGGGAAGACATCAAGAAACTCATTTACAACCGGAACTGACTCAATGGAAGGAACCTTGGGCTCCATATCTTTAACTCCCCAAGATGATACAAATACCCCTTGGAAATCAACCTATGGGCTTTAATGCATGAGATGGACCTACCCTTTACCACCGCATCATGACTCTCCCACTTAAGGATGGGTTCATTTGGGAATTGAAACTTGACCCTGCAGGTTGTACAATCAATAGAAGCATAGTATGCATGCAAACAATCTATCCCAAGAATAACATCAAAATTAACCATATCTAATTCAACAAGATCACAAGGTAAGATTTTATGCAAGATAAAAATCAGACAATTTCTATACACCTTCTTATGACTCATGTAACAACTCCGACTCAACATGAAACTTTTTAGTAACAAAGGGGGTAACAAAGGAAAGAGTGACCCTCATATGACTCATGCAACAACTCCGACTCAACATGAAACTTTTTAGTAACAAAGGGGGTAACAAAGGAAAGAGTGGCACCCAGATCAATCAAACCATATACATCAAGATCAAAGATTTTCAAAATACCGGTAACAACATTGGGGACCTTATTGACCCCTTGTCTCCGATTTAGAGCATAATATTGATTGTGCCTTGGGGCATCACCTCTACCTAATGGAACTGCATTTGCTCCCCGAACTTTTCCATGATTTCTTGGACAATCTATCCTCTTGTGACCAAGCTCCCCACATTCGAAGCATGCATTGGAACCCCTCAAACATGGGCCCCTATGATTCTTTCCACATCTAGGATACACATCATTAGGAGCCATTCCACACACACCTTGAGGCCTAGGGAAGTCATTGGCAAACCCCCTATTAGTAGCATGAGGAGGCCCTTGGCCTTGATGAAATCTAGCACCCTTTTGAAATCTACCCTCAAAACGGGCCCTCTTGGCCTTATTACCCTTCCTCGTTCTTAACTTTTCTTCCTCCATTTTCTCGGCATAAGTCATCAACCGAGATAAGTCCATGTCACCAATTAGCATGGCGGACCGACATTCTTCACTCACCAAGTCGGAGACCCCCATCACAAAACTTTATTCATCCTTGATCTAGGATCGGCCACCAACTGAGGAACATACTTTGAAAATTGATTAAATTTGAGGGCATACACCCTCATTCTCATAGCACTCTTGTTTCAAGTTCATAAACTATACCAACTTTGCTTCCCTAAGCTCAAGAGGGAAAAATCGATTAAGGAAGGCCAATTTAAATTCCTCCGAAGGCACCACATCATCATTACCCTTCTCCCCCTTCCATTAATCATACCAAATTTGGGCTACCCCTTTGAATTGGTACGTCGCCAACTCCACCTTTTTATTCGGCCCAACACCCATGATATTTAAGATTTTCTAGACCTCATTAATGAACTATTATGGATCTTCATCCACCTTTGACCCATGGAAAATCGAATGATTCATCCTCATGAAGTCTCTTACCCTAGCTCCCGGGATAGTAGCATGAGGGGCTTGGGCCCCATGTTGGACTTGGTTGGCCATCACTTGTGCAAGCATAGTAAGAGCATCCCGGAGCTCACCATTGGTAGGTTGCTCCTCGGGAGTTTGGGCCCGTCTTCCTCTAGTGTTTGGCATGATCTAGCATAGCAAAGAAAAATCATTAGGGGGAAATACATACCACTACTTTATAGCACGACTTAGAACATGAAGGAGAGAAACATTTCTTAAAATGCCTCATAGCCTGCTACTCATAGTCATGGCCCACTTCACAACCATGAATGGGACTCTAATCGATGCGGTGTGTTGGACTCTGAGGATCTAACAACCTAGTGCTCTGATACCAAGTTTGTCATGACTCAAGTCTAGGTCCTAGATGTGACACGGCGAATAGGGAACCCGCAAGCCTCTTAACTTATCATTACACATCCTTGGTCGCGGAAGCATATAAAACAGTTATAGAGTAGGAATAAGGGCAACGGGCTAAGGGAAAGCTTGCATAAGAATCATAATCAAGAGACAAGAGTCAAAGCTTATAACACAAATACATAACTTGTCCAACAAGCACCTCTAAATACATAGATAGAGTGGGGGCCAAGACAAAGTAACCGGGCTCACCCTCATAGTCAAAATAGAACATAAGAAAGCATATCAATACACAAATAATAGAAACATAGACTAAGGTCCTCGAAGTGGAGGAGTTACCAACTATCTTTGAGTAGAACCAATCTAGCCATGTGGAGCAGGAGGATGATCAACTTGAGCACCGGTTCCTGTATGGTGATATCATGTAGACAAGAGTATGTGTTAGTGTGTTTGAATGTACTAAGTATGTGGGATGCAATGCAACAATAGATAGACATCATACTCAAAATACATACATTAGATAATAGGCATAGTATAACAATATGACATGCATGATCAATGCGTGAGTAAAACATGCTTATGTAGCTTATGCTCATATTGGATACCATATGTGTAGAGGAGACCAAGCTAGAATCCCAACTTTGGTTGGGAGATGCCATTCACATCTGGACACCTTGGTGGCAAGGTACATACCCCTCATATAGTTGATGCCATTCACTCCTGGACACCCTGGTGGCAAAGTACATACCCCTCATATGGTTGATGCCATTCACACCTGGATACCCTAGTGGCAAGGTACATACCAATCACATGATTGATGCCATTCACACTTGGACATTCTGGTGGCAAGTACCCCTCACATGGTTATCCGGGCTCCTATACCCCCAGGACTGGGCATGGTCTAATGCAACACATTATATAGAACATATATATCATGTACATAAGCTCATTTCATCACCATATAATCAATTATATCATATCTCATGGTTTGGACTTTCATTTCCACAAGAAACCCTATCCGGACATTTTATCAAACACTTGTGGGGTATGTAATGGGGGGTAAAAGACCATGCAATTTGGAGATGAAATCATGCAAGAAAAGTTGTTGTAAAACCATCAATCAACACCTTTCAACACCCCCAAAGACATTTACATCAAAACCCCTCATCAAATCCAACATTAAATCCAAGATTTAGAGCTCAAGACATGCTAAAACAACCATACTTTCATGAACTAAAATCACTGCGCAGTAAATTTCTCAATATACAAGACCCACATGTAAAATCAACTTTAAATCATGCAATATTAGTAAAAAAGAGGCTTAGGCACCATGGTTTAAAGGACCTAATGGTTCAACACCACATACCTTAGCTTTGGAGAAGTTCTTGGTGAAGATTGAAAATGGAGGCTTGAAGCTTGAAGAAAATCCTTAGCTTGGGACGAGGGTTTTGAGTCTCAAATTTGGAGTGAAAATATGGGTAAGTGTTTTTAGTGAGTGTTGGGAAATGTTTAAGTGGATGTGGGGGTGAAATAAGGCTAAGTATAGGCAAAAACATGTTTGGGAACACTTAGGCCCAAGATCCCAAAGCCTTGGACCGAGATAGAAATCACTGGCAAGAAAATGCAGACCTATCACGGAGGCTAAATTAACACATCTCCGCGATAGCTGCGTGTCACGGTACTATCGTGGACCGTCTCTAGAAATTGAAAATTTGGAAATTTGAAATTGTGATTCGATTGCTCTAAAATCAGGGTTAGACCCTTCTCTCCCTAATTTTGACCCCCTGAACAAGAATGTGAAGCCGGATTTTTGAAATAACAAACAGATTTTGAGATTTATGAAATTTAAAATTCTCATATTTCGACGCACATTTTTGGGCACTTTTTAGGGTCGTTTCACAAATAAATCAAATAGCGGCGCCGGAGATTTTGTCCCAAGTAATATGACTGGTGCTGCTAGGGTTGCTGTCATATCAGCTGGGAGCTGCTGGATTGTTGACTGCAGGGCTGATAAATCCGAATGTCACGCCTCAGCCAATATCTTTTGCACACGCTCCTCAAAGGCATTGATACAGGGATCCACTGCAAAAAAATGATCTTGAATAGTAGCAATGGTTAATGCCTAGCTCCAATCCTCTGAGTCTGCAATAGCCTGCTAGTCCCACGGCCTAATCTGCTGAATAAGCTGAGTCAACTGTGACTTATCACATTATAATCTCTGCGCCATGGAGTGAATAGAAGTGGTGGACACATAGACCATGCCAGCTATAGAAGGCTGTGAAGTGGTGGCCTCTGGTGCAGCAGTAGTAATAGTAGTAGAACTCATCCCAATGACTGCCTCGGGCTGTTGGGGTCTCTTCTCTGTAGTAGCAATGGTAGTAGTGGGGGCAGTCTTAGAACCCTCAGGTGGTGGCACCGGGGTGAACATCTTTGGCGGAGGTGGAGGCTGTGGTCGCCGGAGTGCCACCGGTTTCTCGTCAGCCATGATCAGGTTGGGCTCCGAAGTGTACTGGGCCTCTACCAACCAGTCCAAATGATGTATAATATGCACCCGAGACTCTATGCAGAGTCTGTAGATCAAACAAGGGAAAGGGATAAAGGTGGCCCTCTTCAGTGCAGCTTCATGTATCTACTCGGCTATGAGGCGAGCCCAATCAATGTCATAGCCAGCTAAGATGCTGGCAACCAAAACAACACACTCTGACATCAAGGTGTTATCCGCAAGTGTAGGCTGAATACGTGATCGCCCACCAAAATTTGGCGCGAAAGTTGAGCGAAGCCTTGACAATAGGCTCCGTGTGGCTGGTGAGCCAAGAAGGTTCTGGACCTTGCTTTGTAATTTGATTGGCCACCCATCTCAAAAGTGTGATCCGATGCCTAGGATCCTTTATATTCAACGAGTTCTTGGTCTTCCCCAACCTGTAGTCAAACTTCGCTATAGATCGGGGGGCACGATACTCGAGACCAAAAAGCATATGATGGATGGTCTCCTCAAATATGTAGACCGCCGATCTCTTACTCGTGTCTCTGTTTGCCTGGACTGAGTGAGAGGTTTCTTCTCCTTGGGGAGAGAGCACTGGATTGTGGCTATGTAGGATGCATAAAACTCCCTCCCCAAAATTGGGGAGTACCTACCAAGAGACTCTATCAGCCACATGAGCCCATGACAAATCATTGTGTCCTATAGACCTGGGACATTGCTAAGGCTATCTGAAATCACCCTAGGCTCTTGATGTATAGAATGGGTAGGCTTGCCCCTGACTGCATGCCCTTTCTAAAAATCTCGTCTATGCCCTCGACACACCACCGGTTAGCATGGGCATCCGATGCTGATGATGATGATGGTGCGACGAAGGACTCGACATCTGATCCTTCCTTGAAGCCATCCTCAAAACTGGAATCCTTACTTAATGGAGTCATCTGTGGTGTCTTGCTACTCTCATCACTACCTCCCTCTTCAGGCTGGGAAGGACAAGCCATTAGAGCCTGAATAGGCACATCTTTGACTACGACTCTGGTCTATGATATCGCAGCATTTGGGTTCGGTCTGACATTAATGATCTCTAGTGAGCCACTGGACTGAAGGGTGTGCTTGTCATCTGAAGGCTCATACCTAGGATTTATCCTTAGAGCCTCAATCTCAGCACATCTACCTTTTGGGGCCATAATACCTGAAACATAGACATAAACACTCCATAATTAGCCCCAAGAATCAAAAAATAATATGCAAAAAGTAATCTGAATCAGTTGTAGAGGGAATCTATGAAAACCTCTTTACGAGTCGTAGTGAGCACTATGAGTCGTAAAGTGCTCTCATAGACCAGTGCTTAAGAACAATATTGGTCACTGGAAAAGTCTATGAGACTTAGGTATGACTCGTAAAGTGGTTTACGAGTCGTAAACTAGTGTAATATAAAATTCCAGAGAGTAACTAAAAATCAAGCAAGGATCTACGAGGCCTATCTACGAGTCGTAAAGTGATCTACGACTCGTAGAAAGTCTTGTTTGATGAATACTTGGAACATAAGTTTCTAGAATTTCATACGAGGGGCAATTACAACTCTTAGATGCTCTATGGGTCGTAAGAGCCTCTCGTGACCCGGAAATTTCAGGCATCTATTGTTCTAAGTCCATCACATGGACTCCACAGGACATTTTCAATAACCAACTATCAGCATCAAAGCAAGAATACAAACACTCACATGGATTTAATCAGACAACCCTTAGCCCAATGTTTCAACATCAAATTACCCCATCGAAAATGATTAAGCATGAGTGATCCTATTATTCCGACCATTCCTATGAGATTCAAACAAGATTATGTACCCATGGCATTACCCACCAATTCACAGTCATAAATCATGCAATATCATTCAATTAAACATGATGGATAGTACAATAGGCACAACTTTGCCATTCATAAAACCCCAATTACCCAATTCCAAAATCAATATAACAAATTCAATTTGGGCAATTCAAATTTCAAATTCACAATTCAAATATAACAAGGACTTACATGTCTAAATATCAAACCAATCATAATCATCAAATCAAGCAATTAAAAACAAGGTTAATTATAGATTAAAATTAAACCAACATCTTACCAAAAATGAAGACTAACTTGAAGAAGAAAGAGAAGATGATTGAACACGAAACCCTGGTCTGCCGAGTACTTGCCGGAAAGTGATCACAGTGGTCAGAGATTAGTCAAAAAACTTAGGGGAAGGGAAAGGTGAGGTTGATAGGTCAATTTTAGGTCAGATAGGGTCAACTTAATTTTGACCCCTCCTTTTTATATTAAATCGGTTCAACTGAAAAAATGACTAGGCCTGGGTCTACGAAACCTCAAGTACGAGTCGTAGATGATCCTACAACTTGTAAGTCATGGTCTCGTAGAACCCTCAACACTTAGCAAAATTTCATAAACTTACCTGAAGTCTATGAACATCATTCACGACTCATAGATTAATCTATGAGTCGTAAGGTTGGCTCATGGATTGGAGTGCACAATTTAACAGCTGACTAGAATTTTCTACGAGATGGGGTATGAGTCGTAGACTATTCTACAAATGATAGACCCAATCGTAGAACTCAACTTGATGCTTTTCTCAGCCAAATTTGCAAACTTAGTCCTGTACCTGTATACTTTTCATGAAATACACAATTACCCAATATGCAACCAACCCAATGTCAGAAAATTCCAATCAAAACAAAAAAAAAAACTACCTATGAATTCAAAAACTAAAAAATGAACCTATAACTATGTAATAACATCAAAAACCTTGGGTTGCCTCCCAAGTAGCGCTTAATTTATTATTGCAGCACAACTTAGATAAATTGGTTACTAGACTTCACCAATTGCCTAGACCTTACTGTTGAGCTCATCTGGATGCTTTATAGATTGACAGATGTCGAAGCTAACTTCTTCATCATTCAATCTGAACCTGAGTTGACCAGTTTCCATATATACGAGAGCTTGCCCGGTGGCTAGGAATGGTCTTCCCAAGATGATTGGCACGTCGAAATTAACCCTGAAATCAAGTATCACAAAACTTGCAAGAAATAATAATTTCTCTACTTTAACCAACACATCATAGAGTATCCCCACATGCTTCTTCACCATTCGATCCACCATTAACAACCGCATGCTAGTAGGAGTAGGGGCTCCTAATCCAAACTTCTTGTAGAACGCAAGGGGCATCAAATTGATACTAGCACCTAAATCACATAGTGCCCTTGCGAACTCCACATCACCTATAGTTGAAGGTATGGTGAAAGCACCCAGATCTTCACTCTTTTGAGATAAGGACTTCGTAGTGATAACATTGCAATGATGAAACTCTTGAGAAAGCTCCTGATTCAGAGTGCGCCTTTTTGGTGATCAGGTCCTTTATATACTTGGCATAGCTCGACATTTTCTCCAAAGCCTCAATAAGAGGGATGTTGATAGATAGCTGCTTGAGCATGGAGAGAAAGTTCTTGAACTTGCCTTCCTCCTCCCACATTTTGATTCTTTGAGGGAATGGAGGAGGAGGCTTAGGGATGGACTTAAACTTCTGTGGCTCTTTAGTTGCTTCACTCACCCCATCTTTACCACAATAATCTCCTTCATCCATATCCTTTTTTGCAACCATGTTCTCACGAACATCTTTCTCATCAACTGGCATAGGAGGATCAATAGTGCTTTTGGCACCTCTAGTAGTAACCGCCATACATTGCCCCTCATTCTTAGAATTCCACACTGTGTTGCTAGGTAATGTATCCTTCTAACGCTAATTCTACTGAGTTGACACTTGACCAAACTGTTGCTCAAGCTGTTTAATAGCCATAGAATGAGACTCTATCTTCTGATTTATGCTTGAAATATCTTATTTCATGCCCCTTAGAGTTTTACCTTGTGTTTCGACCTTCTTCAACAGGCGATCAAACATCTCCTTTATTATAGAATTGCTTGTACCTGCATCATGATTATGTGGTGGTACATAAGGACCATTTCTGAAGCCTTCTCTGCAACCCCAATATGTATCTGGACCCCTGTTCCTATCATAGTAACCATCCCGATCTCTCTAAAAGCTTTATCTCTACCATAGTTCCAACCTTGGTGCCAATAGTCCTAATTGGACCCTTAGACATTGGTCCAGAAACATCCCTTCTGATCATTCACAAATCATGCATCCTTATCATAGTATGGCCCCTCATACATGGGTGCACGTGGAGGTTAGTGAACCACTACATTCATTATCTCTTGGTTCTGCTTGATCACCACAACTATGCTTGGGCGAAGCTAAGCAAGTTGTTGTATAATCTCTTCATTAATTTTGGCTTCCCCTGAACCCACACTAACAACACATGAATTCTTTAAGGAAGCTCTATCATACTATCCCCATGCATGATTCATCTTGACCACTTGACGCTCAAGAATTCTTGCAAATGGTTGATCTAGAAACATTCCCTCCATGATAAAGTCAGTATAAGCCTGACTGTTCTCATCAAGGCCACGGTAGAAGATATCCACCAAGGAATCACCAACTATCTTGTGGTCAGGGACGCTCCTCAAACATTTAATAAATTTCTCCCAAGCAGTGCTTATCAAATCACCAGGAAGTTACTCAAAGTTGTTGATCTGGTCCTCTAATTTGAGCTTCTTTGATCTAGGGAAGTACCTCTCTAAAAAGGCCTTCTGCAAATCTGCCCAACTAGTGATTGAACTCTGCGGGAGCTCAGATATCCATAATGCAGCATTCCTGGTAAGAGACAATGGGAAGACACGAAATACCACAGCATCCATAGACAAATTCTGTGTTCCCATCACACTCTTACAAACAAATGCCACATTGTGCAAGTGGCTATATGGATCCTCTGATTGTAGGCCCGCAAATAACCCATGTTTTTTTAGTATCTAAAGTAACCCACTAGAAATTGTGAACTTTGTGTCTGTCGGTAGTGGTGGCAACGCAATAGCTCCCGTCACATCCATAGCCATAGGATTCAACCTATATTAATTTCGCCGGTAAGGATTGTCATTCAAATGCCAAGGCTGTGGATATCCTCCAAAAGAGGTGGGTTCTCATTCCTTTCATCATCATTATTAACCCTATTAGAAGCTACATCGGCCGCATTGTTGGTATTTTCTTGGGCCATTCTCCTTACAATTCGTGGGAGCTCTGGATCAAATGGAGTTAATGGATTGCCTTCGCTCCTAGTGTTGGGCATACACTACTTGTCTACCCTGTAAAGAAACAAAAACAAAAGTAAAACATAGGGAAACTAAGGATTAATACTCGAATTACAATTACTAGTGAATTCAACTAAGTCTAATCGTATTCCCCGGCAATGACACCAAAATCTTTTGATGTCGTGTAAGTTGCACCTCTTTTTTAGAGGATAAGATGATAATTGTCAAGATATAAAACCTAACCAAGGTTAGGGTCTAACCCAAGGGAATACGTAGACTCAAACCCAATTCAACCAATAAATAATTCAAGTAGTTAACCAGCTCAATACTCGGAAAGAGAGGAAGTTTGCATAATCAATAAGAAAGTAAAATAAATTAACTATCACAAGTGACGATCAATAATAGAGAGCAACTACGGTATCGTGTTCCCCATGATTCCCCAATAGTATCACCGGATAACTCAATTCTTGTCAAGTGTATAATATGCAGGACAGAAATTTAAGTTCACCAAGCCTTTTGGTCAAAGGGAGAGACAAATTTCACTATGTGACTTGGCCCATCTCCATAGTGTGCAATACTAACCATTACCTATAAGTCCAAATCAACCTCCCCTTGGCCTAGTATAGTTGATTAGACGAGAACACATCATCGAATCCTATTAATCAATCTCTTTTCCTATTTATTACTACCTTGGTCCAATCAATAACACTAGGCGGGTTCTAATGTTGGCCACCATTAGAAACATGCAAAATGAAGAGAATTGATTAATACATGCATATACCCATTCCAAGAATTGCAAATTACTCGGGTTTACTACGTTAGTTCTTCATGGTTCCACAACCCTAGTTGTGGATTTAGCTACTCATATTATGGGCAGATGAAGAAATTATGAATTATGCAACCAAAATTAAACACTTACCCAATTGAACCAAGATCAAGTAAATCCAAGAGGAATGAGAATCACTAGCTTCAAGATCAAATTTACCCATAAGTATTTTCTCACTATCTTATCTCTCAAGTACTGAGTTCTCCAAGTACAAACTCTAAAAGTGCTGAATAATGATGTCCTCTCTTGTAAAATAACCTAGAAGTACTATTTATAGTAATTAAGTCCTAAAAAATATTTAGAAAAACTAGTTGGCAAACTCCACGAAAGCTCTCTACGACTCGTAATGTGATTTACGAGTCGTAGTCAGGGTGTCGTAATCAGCTTCTGGATCTTCGATTGCTCTTCTATGACATCACTTTTATGAGTCATAGACTGATTTATGACTCGTATTGCTCTCTCATATACTTCAACTGCATCACATTGTCTTTCACTAGAAATCTTCAGGAAACCCATCTATACAACTCGTAGAACGCTCTCGACTTGTTTAGAAGGCTCGTATAGCTAATCTTCAGATATCATCCTTCACTGTAATTTATCAGAAAACTACCTCTATGACTCGTAGAATGGTCTACGACTCGTAGAGGGTCTTGTAAATCACCAAAGACCTGAAAACTTTTGCAATTTTT
>JAPFFP010041915.1:0-14696 GCA_026153255.1 Solanum medicagineum | reverse complement strand
TCAAGCTTCCTCGACGTGCAACAAGTGTGGAAGATACCATTCAGGAGATTGTTTGGGCAGTTCGACTGCATTTTTCGAGTGTGGCACAAAGGATCAGACGTTGAGATGTTGTCCATGGGCTACAAGCAATTTTGAGGATGATCGTCGACGATCTCAACCATACCTCTCTAGGGGTTGCTAGATTTGGCATGGTGCTTCACCGGTATGTTAAAGATTTTTTTTTATTAGGATGTGTATGTTTTATTGAATCTGGATACCACTCTTTCTTTGATTACACGTTTTGTTGCAAAAAAGAGCTTCATGTGAGTTCCATATTGTCGTGTGAACCTTACGAAATCTCTACCCTGTTGGTGAGTCCATCGTTGCTAAAAGAGTTTATAGAAATTGTCCCGTGTTCATAATACATAAGGTCTTGTCTTGTGATTTTGTTGAATTAGATATGGTGGATTTTGATATTATTCTTGGGATGGATTGGTTACATGCATATTATGCTTCCATTCATTGTAGAACCCGTAGGTTAAATTCCAATTCCTTAATGAGCTCCTCGAGTGGAAAAAGTCGTGATATGATGGTCAAGGGCAGATTTATTTCTTGTCTTAAAGCCCAAAAGTTGATTTCTAAGGGTTGTCTTTATCATCTTGTGAGGGTTAGGGATGTTGAGTCCAAAGTACTTCCTATTGAATCCGTTTCGGTGGCCAATAAGTTTCTTGATTTCTTTCCTAATGAGCTTCCCAGTACCTCCTGAAAGGGAAATAGACTTTGGAATAGACCTCCATCCCGATACATAACCCATTTTCGTTTCCCCTTACCGTATGGCCCAGCAGAATTGAAGGAGTTGAAGGATCAATTGAGAGATTTGTTGGAGAAAGGTTTCATAAGGCCTAGTAAGTCATCTTGGCGTGCACCTGTGTTATTTGTGAAGAAAAAGGATAGTTCTCTTTAAAAGTGCATTGATTACCACCAACTTAATAAGCTTACTGTAAATAACAAGACTCTACCAAAGATTGATGACCTTGACTCCATCGGATATTAGGGGTTTCTTGGGTTTAGTGGGGTACTAGCAGAGGTTTGTGAATGAAGATGAGGCAAAATTCGTATGGACCGATGAATGTGAAAAGAGTTTTTAAACTTTGAAAGATAAGCTTGTCTCCTCTCTTATCTTGTCTCTACCCGTTTTGGTATATTGTGAGGCCTCAAGAATTGGTTTGGGGTGTGTTTTGATGCAAAATAGCAAGGTGATAGCATACACGTCTAGACAACTTAAGGTGTATGAGAAGAATTCTCCCACCCATGATATTGAATTGACGGTCGTGGTGTTCACTTTGAAAATTTGGTGTCACTTCTTGTATGGGGTTCATGTTGATTTGTTTACCGACCACAAGAGTCTCCAATATGTGTTCACACAAAAAGATCTCAACATGAGAAAAATAAGGTGGTTAGAGCTCCTTAACGATTATGATATGAGTGTGCATTATCATCCTGGCAAAGCTAATGTTGTGGCTGAAGCTTTAAGTAGAGCGCCCGTGGGTAGTCTAGCTCACAGTGATGGTGGTGACAAAGAGGTGGTTAGAGAAGTTGACCGGTTAGCTAGATTGGGGGTTAGGTTGGATGAAGTTGAAAATGGTAATGTAATGATTGTTGATGGTTCTAAATCTTCTTTGATTGATGAAGTAAAGTCAAAACAACATCTTGACCCGCCTTCCTAAAGTTGAAGAACTTAGTGAGAGATGGTAAAGTGGAGGTTTTCTCCTAAGGGGGAGATGGTACCCTTAGGTACCAAGGTATGTTGTGTGTGCCTAATGTTGATGACTTAAGGGAGTTGATCTTGAAGGAGGCCCATAATTCATCCTATTCTATCCACCTTGATTCTACAAAGATGGATAGAGACTTGAGGGAGGTGTATTGGTAGGTGGTATGAAGAGGAATATTTCCAAGTTCATATCCGGATGTCACAATTGCCAACAAGTGAAAGCTGAACATCAAAGGCCAGGTGGCCTAGCCCAATACATAGAAATTCCTACTTGGAATTGGGATGAGATCAACATGGATTTTCTGGTTGGGTTGCCTATGACTAGGAAATACATTGACTCTGCTTGGATTGTTGTGGATAGAATGACTAAGTTGGCTCACTTTCTACCGGTGAAAAGAACCACTTATGTTGTCGAAGATTATGCCAACTTGTACATCCATGAGTTTGTTTGGTTGCATGGGGTGCCCTTGTCTATCATTTTGAATTGTGGTGCTCAATTCACTTCTCACTTTTGGAGGTCCTTCCCAAGAGTTATTGGTACCAAGGTTAAGCTTAGCACGACTTTTCAACTTCAATAGGATGGTCAAGCCTAGAGTACTTCCCAAACTCTTGAGGATATGCTTAGAGCTTGTGTTTCAGAGTTTAAAGGTAGTTGGGACGAATATCTTCCACTTATTGAGTTTGCTTACAATAATAGCTACCACTCAAGCATTGGTATAGCTCCATATAGATCTCCGGTTGGGTGGTTTGATGTGGGGGAGATGACCTTGCTAGGTCCAGAGTTTGTTATGGAAGCCTTGGAGAAGGTGAGGTTGATGAGGGAGAGATTGAGAACAGCCCAAAGTAGACAAAAGTCCTACTCCAATGTGAGGAGAAGATTGGGTTTACCTAAAAGTCTCGCCCATGAAGGGTGTGGTCCCATTTGGCAAGAAAGGGAAATTGATCCCAAGGTTTGTGGGTCCTTATAGAATTTTCAAGAGAGTAGGCAAGGTTGCATATGAGTTGGAGTTGCCTATGGAGATGAATATGGTTCATCCGGTCTTCCATGTGTTCATGTTGAGAAAGTGTGTGGGTGAACAAGGTGCTATAGTGCCCTTAGAGGTTGTGGGTGTTGTAGAAGATAATTTGACCTATAAGGATGTCCCGATGGTGATTTTGATAGATAAATGAAGATGTTGAGAAACAAATATGTAGCTTCCGTCAAGGTCCTTTGGAGGAATCAAAACGTTGAAAGTGCCATATGGGAAGCCGAAGGTATAACTTAAGTCCCTACATCATTTCAAGTCTTAATTTTCATCCCTCATGTCATTTTGCATGCATTCATGTTTATGGTAACAAGTTTATTGTTTGATATTTATGTTGAGATTTTTGAAAATAATGTTTAACTGAATTTGTTGCATTCATGTCAGGCTGAAATCTTCATAGTTACTTTTCTTTTCGCATGTTTCTTTGACATCTAAGGATGAATGTTCCCAAGGGGGAGATATGGAAATGCCCCATATGTGCTTCGGAATTCCCCAAAATCGTAATTTTCATACATCTCAAAATCAGAGCATGATTTTGAAAATTCGACTTCATATTTTCGATCGGGGGCAACATTGAGTGGGAAATAGGTATAACCTAGATTTTAGAATACCTATAGCGAAAAATAATTTTCGCTAATTTTTATTTCCAGTGGCTGTCTCTACCCAGGGTGCAACTCGCCTAGGGCGTGCCACTCTGTAATCCCAAGTCTGCGTTTGGTCCGGGACGCGCTTGGGACGCTGACCAGCATATTATTTTCCTTGGTTTTTCTGTTTTATCCAAGGGCATTGAGGTCGTAGCCCCATGCCCACTTATATGAGAAATCACCCAAACTTAGCCATTTTTCAACTCTGTAACTCACAAAATGCTCTCTTAAACCTCTCTAAGTCTCCATCAATTCTCTCATTCAAATCTACGGATCTCAAGCTTAATTTTGGAACTCAATGACTCATTTCAATCTTTGAGTCTTTTCAAGTTCATTTTAAGGAATTCAAGGTTTAAGGTATGTGGGTTTCATCCATTGGCCTAGCCATACAAAAGCGGTATCCTTATATTTTCCACTGCACTCAAGCCATCGGCCTAGCCATACAAAAGCGGTATCCTTATATTTTCCACTGCACTCAAGCCTAAGGTACCAATTCTAAGTCCCCTATGTGATTCAAGTCTTATGTTTCAGCCCCTATGTCATTCTATCCATTCATATTTAAGTTGGCAAGTCATGATGATTTTAAATTTATGTTGAGATTTTGAAAAATGATGTTTAAAATGTAATGTTGCATTTTAGTTGGGGCTGGGTTTTTTATAATCATTCTTTTCTTGTATGTCTTTTTTATATATGGGGATGAATATTCCTAAGAGGGAGACATTGAAACGACCACAAAAAGCGCCCGAAAACATGCCTCATAATGCCCAGAATTTTAAATTCCATATATCTCAAAATTCATTTGCTATTTCGAAAATCCAACTTCATAATCTTGTTCGGGGGGTAAAACTTAGGCGAAAAAGGGTCTAACCCAGATTTAAGAGCGAAAGATTAGAAATTATGAAATTCCAAAGTGCGATTTCCAGAGCGATTTTTGCGACCCCCTCGCGATGCGCCCCTATATATTTTGGGGACTGTTTTTTTTAGATCGATCCAAGACTTCTAAGTCTTGGGCTTAAGTTTCCCAAACGTGTTTTTACCTATACTTAGCCAAATTTCACCTTCATATCATCCTAAATATTTCCCAATACTCACTCAAACACTTAGTCATATTTTCATTCCCCAAACACAAGTCCCAAACCCTCATCCCAAGCTGAGGTTCTCCTCGAAGGTTCTTCTTCAAGCTTCAAGTCTCCATCTCCAATCTTCACCAAGTTCATCTCTAAGCTAAGGTATGTGGGTTACTTTCAAGGGTTAATTTCATCCGTGATACCCAAGCCTCTTTTTACTCAAATTGCATGATTTAAAGTTGATTTACAAATGGGTCTTGATTATTATGAAATTCATTGCATATTATGTTAAAGCTATGTACAGTTGTGACTTTTTTGCCATGTTTTGAGCTACAAATCTTCGATCTATTGTAAGATTTGAGAAGTAGTTTTGATGTAAATTGCTTGAGGGTGTTGCAAGGTGTTGATTGATGGTTTTACAATGGATTTTATTACATGATTTCAACTCTATATTTCATGGTTTTATACTAGCATTACACACACTCTAAGTGTTTGATAAAATGTTTGGTTTATGGTTTCTTGAGGAATTGGAGGTCCAAAGCATGAGATATGATATTAATGACTATATGATGATGAAATGAGCTTTTGTGGATGATGAATTCTACACAAAGTGTTGCATTAGACCATGCCCAATCCAGGGGGACTACGAACCCGAATAACCTAGATGTGGGTTTGTACTCATCAACTTAGGGAAAGGGTTTGTACTTCTCCACCTGGTGATTAGGTAGCATCATCACTAACCTAGATGGGGGTTTGTACTCGTCAACCTAGGGAATGGTTTGAACTTCTTCACCATGGTGATGGGGCGACGTTATCACCAACCTAGATGGGGGTTTGTACCCATCCACCTAAGTGATGGGGCGGCATCATCACTAACCTACCAAAAAGTTGTACATTTGGAAATCTAACTTGGTCTCTTCTACACATATGATTTCCTATATGAGCATGAGTTACTTAAGCATTGATCATACATACCATATTGTTATATTATGCTGATTGCTTAACATTATGTATTTTGATTATGATGTCTATCTATTGTTGCATTGCATCCTACATACTTAGTACATTCAAACGTACTAACATATACACTATGCCTACATGATATCACCATGTAGGAACTGGAGTCCAAGTTGATCATCCTCCTCCACGTGGCTAGTTCGGTGTTATTCTATCTAGTTGGTGAGTCCTCCAATTCTGGGATCTTAGTCTATGTTTCTCCTATTATGTATTGAGACATGTTTGTTTATTATCTATTTTGACTATGAGGTTGAGCCCGATTACTTTGTCTTGGCCCCCGCTCTTATCTATGTATTAGAGGTGTTTGTTGGACTTGTTATTTATCTATGATAAGAGTTTAACTCTTGTCTTTTGAGCATGATATTTTCCAATCTTTTTCCTTAGCCCTTGTGTCCCCATTCTTTTATCTTTGATGCTTGATTGATATCTTCCGCGACCAAGGATGTGTAATGATGCTTTATGAGACTCGCTTGGGGTCCCTTCGTGTTCCCCTTGCGCCGTGTCATGTCTAGGCTCGGCTTGGCCGTGACAATGGTTGTTGTTAATGTCTCTAAGTGTTTTTTGATTGGTGAGGTGATGGTAAAACAAGATCTTGTTCCCTCCTTGTTAGAATTGAAGGCCTTGATGAAAGAGGGTAAGGTGGAAGTTTTCTCCCTAGGGGGAGATGGTGCCCTTAGGTACCAAGGTAGGATGTGCGTACCCTTTGTTGATGCTTTGATAAGAAGGATCCTTGATGTGTCCCACAACTTTTCTTACTCTATCCACCCCGGCTCCATCAAAATATATAGACATTTGAGGGATTTGTATTGGTGGAGAGGCATGAAAAGGGACATTGCAAAATTCATTTCCGGTTGTCATACTTGTCAACAAGTCAAAACTGAACATCAAAGACTAGGTGGCCTAGCCCAAGACATTGAGGTTCCTACTTGGAAGTGGGAAGAGATAAACATAGATTTTGTGGTTAGGTTGCCCAAGACTAAAAAAGGTTTCGATTCTATTTGGGTGGTGGTTGATAGGATGACAAAATCAGATCAGTTTCTAGCGATTAAGACCACATGTGGGGCTGAATATTATGAAAGGTTTTGCATTCATGACTTGGTAAGGTTGCATGGGGTTCCTTTGTCCATTATATCGGATCGTGGGGCACAATTTACTTCACATTTTTGGTGATCTTTCCGAACAGGTCTTGATAGTACCATTAAGCTTTCTACGACCTTTCACTCTCAAAGGCATGGCCAAGCCGAGAAGACCATCCAACCATTGAGTATATGCTTAGAGCATGTGTGTGGAACTTAAAGGTAGTTAGGATGATCATCTTCTGTTCATTGAGTTTGACTACAACAATAACTATCATTCTAGAATCGGCATGGCTCCTTTTGAGGCTCTCTATGGGAGATGTTGTAGATCACCAGTCGGATGGTTTGAGGTGGGTGAGATGGTTTTGTTGGGAGATCTGGTTATGGAGGATCTTGAGAAGGTTAGGATGATTAGGGAAAGGTTGGAAGGCAGCCCAAAGTCGTAAAATATCCAATGCTGATGTGAGAAGAAAAGACATTGAATTCAAAGTTGGTGATTAGGTTTACCTAAAGGTTTTCACCCATGAAGGGTGTGGTCTGTTTTGGTAAGAAGGGCAAGTTGAGCCCAAGATATGCTGGTCCTTATTAAGTCATCAAGAGGGTTGGCAACGTAGCTCACGAGTTGATGTTGCCTAGTGAGATGGAATTGGTTCATCGAGTGTTTCATGTGTTCATGTTGTGGAAATGTGTGGGTGATCCGAATGCCATTGTATCTCTTGGTGTTGTGGGTATAGTTGAGGATAACTTGACATATGAAGAGGGTCCAGTTCAGATCTTGGATAGGCAAGTGAAGATGTTGAGGAACAAAGAGGTGACTTCCGTTAAAGTCCTTTGGAGGAATCAACAAGTTGAGAGTGCTAGTTGGGAGGCTGAAGCGGACATGAAAAGGTGATATCCTTACCTTGTCCACTTTACTCAAGGCTATGGTATTGATCTGAGTCCTTCATTTGATCAAAAGTCTTAAGTTCAGCCCCATATCATTACGTATGTTCGTGTTTAAATTGACAAGTTCATGATTATTTTTCATTTATGATGCAATTTTTTGAAATGATGTTTAAGTGCATTGTTACATCTCTATGTGGGTTAAAAGTGTCATGTTTGTATCTCTCATATACATTTCTTTGACATTCACGGACGAATATTCCCAAAGGGGAGATATTGAAACGACCCCAAAAGAAAAAGTGCCAGAAAATGTACCTCAAAAGTGCTTGAAATCGTACTTTCCATATATCTCAAAATATATGTGTGATATCGAAAATTCGACTTGATATTCTTGTTCAGGGGATCAAAATTAGGGGGATAAGGGTTTAACCTATATTTTAGAGCAAACATATCAAAATTCAAAATTTCCAAATGTAAATTTCCCGAGAGCTATTCGCACCCCTGGCGCGACGCACCAAGAGTGTGCAGATGAAAATAATGGACTTTCTCATCCTGTCTGTGACACTGACATTCATGTGTTTCTGCTTAGTTATTTTCTTGCGGTCCACAATTTTGTAGTATTAGGCCTAAGTGTTCCCAAACGTAAAAATACTCATACTTAACCATTTTTCACCCTCATATCATTCTAAACTTTCCCCAATACTCACTCAAACACAGAAAATATTTTCACTCCTAAATTCAAGTCTCAAACCCTCATCCGGAACTAAGGATTTCCTTCAAGTTTCAAGTCTCCATTTTCACTCTTCATCAAGAGTTCCTCCAAAGCTAAGGTATGTGGATTTCATTCATAGGTCCTTTTCGCCCATGATACCCAAGTTTTCTTTTATTCTAATTTGCATGATTTAAAGTTGATTTGCAATTGGGTCTATCTTATTATGAAAATCACTGCACACTATGTTGAAGCTCATGAAATTGTGACTGTTTTGCTATGTTTTGAGTTATGAAACCAAGGTCTATTGTAAGATTTGGTAAAGGGTTTTGATATAAATTGCTTGAGGGTGTTAATAAGTATCTATTTAAGGTTTTACATTGAATTTTCTAGCATGATTTCACTCTTGAATTGCATGGTTTCACACTAGCACTACACACCCTCTAAGTGTTTGATAAATTGTCCAGTTGTGATTTCTTGAGGAATTGAAGGTCCAATGCGTGTCTTATGAGATGAATGACTATATGATGATGGTGCATGATCGTGACATGATGAAATGAATGCATGCATATGGTGCTCTCTATGTAGTGTTAGAATATGACCGTGCCCTACCTAGGGGTTATACGTCGGGTAACCTTAATGGGGGTTTGTACCCATCAACCTATTGGGGGGTTTGTACTCTGACACCAAGGGTTGTAGGGTGTGACCATCCACCAACCTTGTTGGGGGTTTCTACCCATCAACTTAATGGGGGGTCTGTACTCTGGCACCAAGGGTGGTAGGGTGCGACGATCCACCAACCTATTGACGGGGTTTGTACCTCAATCATCAAGGGTTGTAGAGTGTGACGATCCACCAATAGTTAATGGTCACTTTTTACACATATGTTTTATTCTATGTAAACTTTTTTTACTTAAGAATTAATCATGCATGCCATATGCTACTATGTTATCTATTTCTTATCTCTATGCCTTTTGATTATGATGCATTTCTATTGTTAGCATCCTACATACTTAGTACATTCAAATGTACTAACGCATACTCTATGCCTACATGATGTGAGCATGTAGGAATGGGTGCTCATGTTGATCATCCTCCTCCTCCATGTGGGTAGTCCTGTACTACTCAAGCTATTTGGTGAGTCCTCCACTTCAGGGACCTTAGTCTAAGTTTCTCTTAGTTATTATTTTCTTTAGCTATGAGGGTGAGCGTTGTTGCTTTGTGTTGGCCCCTGCTCTATCTATGTAGTAGAGGCATTGTTGGACATGCTACGGACCTATGATATGAGCTTTCCCTCTTTTGTCTCTTGATTATGATGTAATGCAAGCTTTCCCTTAGTCCCATTGCCTTATTTCTACTTTCGTATATCATTTAAATGCTTTCGCGACCAATGATGTGTAATGATAAGACAAGAGGCTTGTTTAGATTCCTTTGGGATTCCTCATTTGCCATGTCATGTCTAGGCTCTAGGCTTTGGTCGTAGCAGGTTGGTACCTCATGTGCCTATCCAAGGGGGTGGTAGGCCTTGGCTTGCACTATAATGGTCACTCCTTATACTCGTATTATGATTTGTATATGCATGGTTTTACTTCAAGCATCATTCATACATGCCATATTATTAGTATACTATTCATTGCTTATGATTATGTATTTTGCCTATGATACCCACCTCTTGTTGCATTGCATCCTACATACCCAGTAAATTCAAATGTACTAATGCATACTTTATGCCTACATGATGTCACCATGTAGAAACCGGTATACCGCTTGACCATCCTCCTACACATGGGTAGTACGACTTGTGTCAAGCTTGTTGGTGAGTCCTCTATTCCAGGGACGTTACTTATGATCTATTTCTATGTACTAAGACTATCTCTCTTTGACTTATGTATTGACTATTAGGGTGAGCCCGGTTGCTTATTAGCCCCCGCTCTTATCTATGTAGTAGAGGTGTTGTTGGACATGTTATGTATCTATGCTATGAGTTTGACTCTATTGACTCTTGATGTTTATGATATGAAAGTTTATCCTTAGTCCCAATTCCCCTTGTTTACATTTATCTCTTATTGTCATTCTAATTGCTTCCACTACCAAGGATGTGTAAGGATATGCTATGAGGCTTGTTTGGGGTTCCTTTGGGTTCCCCATTCGTTGGGCATGTCTAGGCCCTAGGCTTGGGTCGTGACAAAGGTGTATCAAAGAACAAGGTTGTTAGAGATCCTAGGTGTCCAACACACCGCATTGATTAGAGTCTTATTCATAGATGTTTTGTGCACCACAACTATGAGTAGGAGGGCTATGAGACGTTTTAGAAAATGTTTCCCTTCTTCATAGTCTAAGTTATGCTATAGAGTTGAAGTAAGTTTTCCCCCTAATGATTATTCTTTGTTATGCTAGATCATGCCTAATACGAGGGGAAGACGAGCCCGCATGCCCGAGGAGCAACTGGCAAATGGAGAGCTTAGGGATGCTCTCACCTTGCTTGCACAAGTGGTGGCTAATCAAGCCAACAAAGGGGCCCAAGCCCCTCATTCACTTACATTGGCCTCTCAGATAAGAGACTTCATTAGAATGAATCCCTCGGAATTCCATGGGTCAAAGGTGAGAGAGGACCCCAAAGAGTTCATTGATGAGGTCTACAAAATTTTGTCCATCATGGTGTAAGGCCGGAGGATAAGGCGGAGTTGGCCGCCTACCAACTCAAAGGGATAGAACAAATATGGGACAACCAATGGATGGAGGAAAAGGGAGTCAACTATGTGGTGCATTGGGAGGAATTCAAGGTGGCCTTCCTTAATCGCTTCTTCCCCCTTGAACTTAGGGAAGCTAGGTTGGTGGAATTTATGAATTTGAGACAAGCGTCCATGAGTGTTAGGGAGTATGCCCTCAAGTTCACCCAACTATCAAAGTTTGTTGCTTACTTGATTGTCAACTCAAGGTTGAGAATGAACAAATTTGTTATGGGTATCTCTGACTTGGTTAGTGAATAATGTTGGTCCACTATGTTGATTAGTGACATGGACTTGTCACGTTTGATGATCTATGTCAAACAAATGGAAGTGGAGAAATTGAAGAAGAGAAGGCGGCATGAGGCCGAGAGGGTCCGTTTTGAGAGTAAGTTCCAAAGGAGTGGCCGGTTCCATCAAGGCCAAAGGCCTACTCATGCATTTGATAAGAGGGTTACAAATTATCTTTCGAGGGCCCAAGGTGTAAGGGGTGTGGCTCCTGTTGATGTACGTCTGAAGTGTGGTAAGGGCCATGGTGGCACATGTTTGAGGAATACCAGTGCTTGTTATTGTTGTGGGGAAATAGGGAATAAGGCGATGGATTGCCCTCGAAACCACAACAAGGGCAAGGAGGTTCGTCCACAAGGTGCTAATGTTGTCCCATTGGGGAGAGGTAGCAAAAAAGATAGTGCTCCAAGGCACAACAGGTTCTATGCTTTGCATGGGAGGCAAGGGGTTGATGAAATCCCTGATGTTGTTACCAGTATGTTGAAAATCTTTGACTTTGATGTGTATGCATTGATTGCTCGAGTGCCACTCTTTCTTTTGTTACTCCCTTTGTTGCCCAAAAATTCTATGTTGACCCCGAGTTGTTGCATGAGTCATATGAAGTGTCTACTCCTATTGGTGCATCTATTGTTGCTAGAAAAGTTTATAGAAGTTATCCTATTTGTATTTTGCATAAAGTGTTGCCCTGTGATCTTGTTGATTTAGACATGGTTGATTTTGATGTCATTATTGGGATGGATTGGTTGCATGCCTACTATGCTTCTATTAATTATAGAACACATAGGGTCATATTCCAATTTTCAAATGAACCCGTCCTTGAGTGGGAAAGTCAAGCTGTGGTGGTCAAGAGTAGATTCATCTCTTGCATTAAACCCCGTAAGTTGATCTCTAAGGGGTAATTTACCATCTTGTAATGGTTACCGATGTGCTGTCTAATGTCCTTCCCATAAAGTCGATCCCGGGTGTTATTAAGTTCCTTGATGTCTTTCCAAGTGACCTTCTCGGTGTTCCTCCTAAAAGGGAAATAGACTTTGGCATAGACCTCCTCCCCGATATTCAACTCATTTCTATTCCTCATTACTGCATTACCTGGCGGAATTGAAACAGTTGAAGGAACAATTGAGGAACTTGTTGGACAAGGGATTTATTAGACCTAGCCAATCACCTTGGGGTGCCCCGATGCTGTTTGTGAAAAAGTAGGATGGGTCTCTTAGAAATTGTATTGACTACCGGCAACTCAATAAGGTCACCATCAAGATATGTATCCTCTTACAAGGATTGATGATTTGTTTTATCAATTGCGAGGGGCTAGTCATTTCTCTAAGATTGATCTTCGGTCCAGGTATCATCAACTGAAAGTGAGGGAGTGTGACATTCCAAGACGGCTTTCCAAACTAGATATGGGCATTATGAGTTTGTTGTTATGTCTTTTTGGTTGACCAATTCACTTGCCATCCTCATGGATCTTATGAATAGGGTCTTCAAACCCTACCTTGAATCCTTTGTTGTGGTCTTCATTGATGATATTTTGATCTATTCTCGTAGTGAGGAGGAGCATAGGGCTCATATAAGAGTTATGTTACAAAGATTGAGGGAGGAGAGGCTATATGCTAAATAAGCAAAGTGTGAATTTTGGTTGAGGGAGGTTTCCTTCCTAGGACATGTGGTGTCGGGGGATGGTAAGGTGGATCCAAGGAAGATCGATGTGATTAGAAATTGGCCTAGGCCATTGACCCCATCGGATATTACAGGTTTCTTGGGCTTAGTAGGAAATTATCGGAGGTTTGTGAATGGGTTCTCTTTAATTACTTCACCTATGACAAAATTGACTCAGAAGAAGTCCAAGTTTTTATGGTCCGATGATTGTGAAAGGAGTTTCCAAACATTGAAACACAAGCTTGTGATCGCTCCTATATTGTCATTACTGGATGGGCTTGAGGGATTTGTGGCGTATTTTGATGCTTCTCGGGTAGGTGTGGGTAGTGTGTTGATGCAAAATGGTAAGGTCATAGCTTATGCTTTTAGACAACAAAAAGTACATAAAAGGACCTACCCTACCCATGACCTAGAGTTAGCCGCCATTGTGTTTGCATTAAGGATTTGGCATCACTACTTGTATGGGGTGATGTTGATGTGTTCAACGATCATAAGAGCCTCCAATATATCTTCAGACAAAAGGATATCAACTTGAGGCAAAGAAGATTGTTAGAACTTCTTAATGACCATGATATGAGTGTGTATTATCATCCTGGTAAGGCAAATGTGGTGGCTGATACCTTGAGTAGGGTGTCCATGGGTAGCCTAGCTCGTGTTGATGTTTGTGAGAAGGAGATGGCTAGGGAGGTGCATCGGTTGGCTAGATTAGGAGTTAGGTTGGAAGAGGATGGTAATAGTGGTGTTGTTGTTGTTGATTGTTCTAATTCTTCTTTGGTTGATGAGGTGATGGCAACACAGATCTTGAACCCTCCTCGTTAGAATTGAAGGCCTTGGTGAATGAAAGAGGGCAAGGTGAAGGTTTCCTCCAAACAGGGAGATGGTACCTTTAGGTATCAAGGTAGGTAATATGTACCATGTGTTGATGGTTTGATAGAAAAGATCCTTGATGAGGCCCATAACCCCTCTTATTCTGTCCACCCCGGTTCCACCAAAATGTATAGAGACTTTAGAGATGTGTGTTGGTGGGGAGGCATGAAGAGGAACATTGCCAAATTCATTTTCGGTTGTCATACTTGTCAACAAGTCAAAGCCAAACATCAAAGGCCGGGTGTCCTAACCCAAGACATTGAGGTTCTTTCTTGCAAGTGGGAAGAGATAAATATGGATTTTGTGGTTGGATTTCCCAAGATGAGAAAGGGTTTTTATTCTATTTGGGTTGTGGTTGATAGGATGAAAAAATTAGCTCAGTTTTTACCAGTTAAGACCGCATATGGGGCTGAAGCTTATGCAAGGTTGTACATTCATGACTTGGTAGAGTTGCATTGGGTTCGTTTGTGCATCATATTGGATCGTGAGGCACAATTCACTTCATACTTTTGGAGGTCCTTCCAAAGGGGTCTTGGTACTAGAGTTAAGCTTTCTACGGTCTTCCACCCTCAAACGGATGGCCAAGCTGAGAGGACCATCAAAAACCCTTGAGGATATGCTTCGAGAATGTGTGTTGGAGCTTAAAGGTAGTTGGGATGATCATCTTCCATTGATTAAGCTTGCCTACAACAATCGCTATCATTCTAGCATCAGTATGGCTCCTTTTGAGGCTCTCTATAAGAGACATTGTAGATCACCGGTCTGATGGTATGAGGTTTGTGAGAAAACTTTGTTGGGACCAGATCTTGTTATGGAGGCTGTTGAGAAGGTTAGGATGATTAGGTAAGGGTTGAAAATGGGCCAACGTCGTCAAAAATCCTATGTCGATGTGAGAAGAAGAGACCTTGAATTCAAAGTTGGTAATTGGGTCTACCTAAAGGTTTCACCCATGAAGCGTATGGTCCCTTTTGGTAAGACAGGAAAGTTGA
>JAPFFP010041914.1:0-14697 GCA_026153255.1 Solanum medicagineum | reverse complement strand
TCCTCTTTCCCTTCTTTCTCTTCTATTTTTTTTTTGACTAAGTATAAGAACAAGGAATTGTTCTTATTTTGGGAACAGGAGGGGGTATATATAGAATTTCAATTTCCAAAATTGCATCATAAGGGCCCCATCTTAGCCTATTATCAATTAGGTCCCAAACTTTTCTATTTTGATCCAATCGAGGACTTTCGACTCAAACTTAATTATGTACGCCAAATTCACTTGATACTCTAATCATGCACCGAAAATATACTTAAGTATAAATTACCCAACATCCACAACAAAATTTCTCAATTGGATAATTATCCTTAATTTAAAGAAGTACGGGGTCTAACATTTTGGGGTCGTTTCAATCCTAGATGAGGGTTTTACTATATGTTTGTGGATTGATATATATTAAGTTTTTCAGAATACTATTTCACTCTTTAATCACATGATTTGAACTAGTATTATGGACCCACCAAGTGTTTGATAAAATGTCTTGACAAGGATTCTCAAGTTATTGATGATTTATTACATGGTTTACAAGTCAAGTGACTTTATGATGATTAAGGTCTTGCATGTATGCATTAAATTCATGAAAAATATCTATGGTGTTACAAGTAGACCACACCTTATTTGGGGGTGACATGCCCAATCACCTTATTGAGGGGGTGACATACCCCAATCACCTTATGGGGGGTGACATTCCAAATCACCATGTTGAGGGGTGGATACCTCGACCACCTTGTTCGGGGGGGGGGGGGGTGACATGCCCAGTCACCATATTGAGGGTTGGATACCTTGTCCACCTTGTTGGGGGGTGACATGCCCAACCACCTTGTTGAGGGATGGATACCTCGATCACCTTGTTGGGGGTGACATGCCCAATCACGTTGTTTATGAGTGGATATGTCAATCACCTTCCAAGGGGGTGACGTACCTTGGATTCTAAGTATTAATTCGCTTGGTCTATGTTCTTTATGGTCTCTTCCACACATGTAATATATATTTTACAAGTTATATGATTTATAAGCATATTTTACTTCAAGCAATGATCATGCATGCCATATTGATATTATACCTATCCATTGCTTATGATTATGCATTTTGACTATTTTGGCTTACGTCTTGTTGCATTGCATCCTACATTCTTTGTACATTCAAACATACTAACACATACTCTATGCCTACATGATGTTACCATGTAGGGATCGGAGCATCTCTGGATCATCCTCCACGAGGCTAGTTCATTGCTTTGAAGATAAGCTTTGGTGAGTCCTCAGGTCCGAGGGCAGTATCCTTGTTACTCTTTCTATATTGAGATTTCTTCAAGTTGAACACTTGTTATTATGAGAGTGAGTCCGAAGAGTGTCTTGGCCCCCGCTCCAATCTATGTTAGAGGTGTTATTGCAACATTTGATGTACTTATGCTATGAGTTTGACTCTTGAATGTTTTATGATTATCAAAGACTTCCCTTAGTCCCGTTTTCCCTATTTATATCTCTTGTTGTTGATACTTTGCTTACGTGACCAAGGATGTTTGATTGATATGCTATGAGGCTTTTTTGGGGAACTCTTTTGGGTTCCCCATTCATCGTGTCACGTCTAGGCCCTAGGCTTGGGTCGTGACAAACTTGGTATTAAGCACTAGATTTTTAATGGTCCTTTGAATCCAACACACTGCGTTGATTTGAGTATTATTCATGGTTGTAAAGTGCACCACAACTATGAATGGGAGGCTATGAGGTGTTTTAGGAAATGTTTCACTTCTTCATGGTCTATATCATGCTTTAGATTTAAGTGTAAGACTTTTTGCCCTAACGAATGCTCTTTTCTCTTATAGATCATGCGGATTCCAAGAGAGGCACTAAGGAGAGCCTGCACACCCGAGGAGCAACCGACCCCTCCCACTCCTCAAGCTCCTCAAGGTGGAAGGGTGGGACAAGGTAAGTTCCGGGATGCTATTACAATGTTGGCTCGTTCTATGACCAACAATATTCACTAAGGGGTCCAAACCCCTCATGCTTCTACTACGACTTCTAGGGTGAAGGATTTCACTAAAATGAACCTACCCGAGTTCCATGGATCCAAAATGGATGATGATCCCCAAGAGTTCATTGATGAGGTGTACAAAGTTGTATATATTATGGGGGTCAATTTGGAGGAGAAAACAGAGTTAGCAGCCTACCAATTCAAAGGTGTGGCCCAAATTTGGTTTACACAATGGAGGTCAGAGAGGATAGATGTTAATGCTATTCCTTGGGAGGAGTTCAAAGCTGCATTCCTCAACCAGTTCTTTCCTATCGAGCTAAGGGAGGCTAAAATGATGGAGTATATGAACCTTAAGCAATGTTCCATGAGTGTGAGAGAGTATGTCCTCAAGTTCAACTAACTCTCCAAGTATGCTGCACAATTAGTTGCCGAGCCTAGATCAAGGATGAAAAAGTTTGTGTCGGGTATGTCCGACTTGGCTAAATGAGAAGTGTCATAATGCTAATAGGTGATATGGATTTATCCTGCCTCATGACATATGTCGAATAACTAGAGGGGGAAAATATTAGAAAGAGAAGAAGTGGTGAGTCCAAGAGGGCTCGTTTTGAAGGCGGATTCCATAGTTCCAAGGGTGGCCGATTTTCTCAAGGCCACAAGTTCCAAGGCCAAGGGTCTTCCAATGCTCCTAATAGAAGGTTTGCTAATGACAACCCAAGATTCCAATGTGATGGTGGTGGGGTGCCTAACCCTATATTTCAAAGATGTCGTAGGAGCCATAATGGTCCATGTTTGAAGAACTCTAAAGCTTGCTATGGATGTGGAGAAGTAGTTCATAAAGTGATTAATTGTCCTCGTACTCAAAACAAAGGTAGAGATATTGTCCACAAGGCCAAGGTGCAAATGCGGGTCAAAAGGGGAGTGGAGGTCAACAAGGGAGTGCTCCAAGACAAAATAGATTCTATTCTCTTCAAGGAAAACAAGGGGTGGATGAGGTGCCCGATGTTTCACCAGTATGTTAAATGTTTTTTATTTTGATGTGTATGCTTTGATAAAATCGGGTGCCACTTGTTGACACCCAATTTTGGCTCGCCGTATTTAATAAGTTAAATCCCCTTAAAAAGAGTTTTTTTTAAAAAAGAAGATAATAAAGACTTTTATGAGATATTTTTCTTACTTGCTTATATGAAAAGCTGACTAATCAATTTTATTATTAATCCATACAAGTTTTATTAATTTATTATTATTATTATTAATATTATTATTATTGTTATTATTATTGAATGATTATTTTTGTTGTTGGATAACTTAATCCTGTAAAATAATCTTTTTTTTTTAATTTTCATTTTCTCCTCAATTTTGATTCTTTAATAATTTTAAAATTTTTAATTTTTGGTCTCCATATTCAGTTGATTAAGCTTTCATATATAAATATACCACCCTATTAAAAAATAGAGTTGAAAATCGCAACAGGATTTTCTTGCTCGACTTTCCACTATTATCCGTCAACACCTTCATCGATCCACAATTGTCTACCTAACAGTAATACTACTCAACTGCATTAAGTTATTGACTTGCATAGAAAAGAATTAGAGCTACTTTTATGTATGGTAGGGTCCCTCTATTTTGAATTTCTTGGACTACTTCTAAATTTTCTACTACTTATTTGTAGCTTGGACTTTTCCTCACCCATGCTTCACTTCTTTCTTCTTCATAGAATCACGTTCGTTTTTCCCTTCCCTTTTCCATATCCCAGAAAATCCGATGGTGCCTCTCTTCTCTCAAATCAATCTGACAAAAGGATCAACTACTACCCATTTTTCTCTATTCCATCACTAATTCTCCCACTTGTTTGAGATTTAGCCTCCCAAGAGTTCAAAATTTTAATTTCTTGAGACTTTTGGGAGCCTCCAATTATCTATAAAAGGGACATATCGGAAAAAAAAAAGGAAAAACAAAGACAAAACATAGATCGAAAACCACAGTGAGTTCATTTGAAAAAAAAAACAAATAGAAATATACTCCTAGCAAAACAATTCATAATTATTTTGTCGTTCTTTCTTTCTCGGCTTTGATTACCGGATTTGAAGAAAGTAGTGACCAGAATCCTTGACATTGAAGCCCTTGTTTGCTGCTCTACACAAGGTCAGTATCCATCCTCTTTAATGTTCTATATTTCAAATAGGTATAAATGTTATTCTCCTGGGAACAGATTATCATAGTAGAAGGCATATTAAGATTGTGAAAGTGCAACTTCCATTTTATCGTGGCAATAAATTGAGAAAAAGGAGAAATAACTAAAGTTTGATTTGACATCTCTACCTTGCTTTCCATTAATGTATTGAATGTTGTATTCTCATCATTTGTTTTAGGGAAACATTTTAATTGATGGTGTCTTGTATAGTGTAATATTGCTTAGATCAATGCGTGAACATGAATAGATGAGGAAAGAATCACTTATACCTAAAAAAGAAAAATTCTTCTAGGATTTTTGCTGTAAATGCCATTTGAACATCTTTTCCATCATATTGAAACTAGCATGTTGTGAACTCATTAATCATAAGAAAGAACCTTGACTTAATCTTTCAAAATATGACTTAAACTATAAAGATTCTTAACTGCTATATTTAGTGTACTAAAGTGGTTATTTTGTCTGTAATTTTTTAACTATGTTAATAATAAAAGTGATAAGTTTTGGGTTAGTTCATGTTGCTACGTATGACCAATCTTGGCCAAAGAGCCTTTATGTATAAGCAATTGATGATAATTTAAAATAGACAACTAATTGATATTTTAACATGCTATTAGTAAGTATTCAATACTTTAAGTGTACATCATCTTCTAATTCTTTTCATTTATTTTTTCATGTACACCTCGGGAGCTGGAGTTCTATTTTAGAACTCGTTTTGGTCCAAAATGTTAGGCCAACAGCTTAGACTCGTCACCGCGCTTGGAGTCTCGTAAATTAGGAGTCAATGTCCCCTGGCCGTTCTCATTATTACTTCGATTGCGTTTCTTTGACACTAATAGATAAATATATATTTCATATATGTGATTTTTGATATAGTGACTAATTTCTTGTCTTTTTGTGAAGATTCATTTATGTGGATTAGTGCTCTTTGTCAACGTTGATGTTGTTTATTTATTTTTCTGATAATATTTTATAATCATTGTTCAAAATATTTTGAAATAGGTAAAAGTTCTTGGAGATTTTTGTAAAACTTTCCGAAGATTTTTGAAATTAGATAATCACATTTATAAATATTTTTTAGAAAGAAAGTGAATTATGGCCTCATTGTGCAAAATTTAACATTTATATAATCCTAATAATTAGGCCACCTTAGGTTTTACGCTGATTTTTTAAAATGTAATGTAACATTTTATTTGGAGCATTTTAAATCTTTTAACGGATTTTCTTTTAAATAATAAAATAAAATGTATTTCAGAATTTTACGTTTCTTTGACTAATTTCTTACAAATCATTATATCTTTTCTAAAAGAATATGACTTCGGTATTATGTTATTTTTCTTAACATAACTTGTTGAGATTTTAGAATTTATTTTCAAAAATAGGTTCAATAATACAAGGTATGTATATGTATATGTTATACACAAGGTATTTATATTATCTTAATTTTCTCTATACTTGGTTCATCATTTTCAACAAGTCATATTCTTATTTTATATGCATTATTATTTTATGAATGTTATTTATTTATAGGCAAAACGTAAAATTTGACATCATGCCATATTTTTACTATAATATGTAGTTATCATCATATATATATGTGTACATACATAAAATAATAATCTCCACCTCTCAGTAGGATTCGAACCCAGATGAAGTTCTGACCATCTATCAGAGAAAAAAGAACGAACGGATCTTGTAGGATTCCCAAGAAATTCTTCGATTTCTTCCGGCTTTCTTCTCAAGTACTGCAGCGGTTGGGTCTGATTATAGGTACCATCTATTCTTATCTAACATATTCATACCTAACGATTTTCCACAAAGTGGTGACGAAACGTATAACTTGTACAAATCTTTCCATTTTCCAAGTCGATCCGATCCATCCGTTTGTAGAGCTATTTACTCGATCTTCCCAAAGGAAAAAAGATCTCCGAGAGTCACGTATTTTTGATAACATCTATAAATATATTTTATTTTATTTTATATCTGTACAAGGTCACAAGTTTTTACGAAATATTTTAAATTTTTTATCATTTATTCTACTTCCAATCTCATTTTTTTTATTTAACTTTCACTCAACTTACGTGTATATATACATACCCCCATTAGCTTATTTCGTCTTTCATCTTGATTTTGTAAATAAAGTAATAAGTTTTTCATACCCAATATTTTCCTGAATTGCTTGCGATAAATTTTATAGGTTTATTCATTCTACATGACTTTGAACATGTATCTATATTTTTCTAATAATATAAATTCTCATGCCTTTCAAGTTTATCCATTTATTATACTAATTATGTTACTTTTATTTTTCACAAAAAATAATAATATAGTGTTATTAAAGTTTTTCAAAGATAATATAGACAATACATCTGACATACCTTGTATTTTGTACCTTTTTCTAACTCAAAATAATCATTTTTTATCACTAATTTTAAGAAATAATAATTAAACAATTTATCACTAACTATATTTTCCTAAGCTAAGTTTAAGGACTATCTTCGGATAGGCTCTGAGGGATGCCTAACACCTTCCTTCGAGTAACCAAAACCCTTACCTATAATTTTACTGGTTTTCACAATCAAAACAGAGTCCACATCTACATTTTTAAATTGGTCTGCTAATATTTTCCTTAAAATTAGGTGGCAACTATAAACACATTTTTCAAAAACCAAGAGCACAGCCACATGATGTTTCGAGCTATTTTGACCAGTTCGAAAATGAGGCGCGATAGAGTGGCGAATTCGCTGGGGACCGTTGTGTTTTAACTTTTATAAACTAAGCTTAGGAATAATATTTGTGATTATTTGTTAGCAAATTATGTTTCTTATATATTGCTTTGTTTGAAAGGTTGCAAGTCAAATCCAACATTGCATTCCTTATTTGTTTGAGAACATTATTTCTTATTGGTTTACTGTATTGTCATTCATTCTTTCAATTGAGTCCTTGGTCGTACACTTACACATACTGGTTCATGCGGGGAGTGTGAATCTTCTTTTGGATTCTTTAGCTTCAGAGTAGGTGCAATAGGCTTAGTGTACCTTCTCGCAAATCTTTAGTATGCTCTTAGACATTTAGGGAAAACTCTTACTCTAGAAAATAGGTCATATTGGATACACCTTAGGCAAGACGGTTCGAGGAATCGATTTTGCAATTAGGAAGGCACCAATTTGTCAAAGGTTATACACCTGATGACATATTTTGTGAAAATCGATGTGAATGATCCAAACTAAAACACATGGTGGATGTGGGATAAACATACTTATCGTACCTTCTTCTTTCCTCCTAGATGAACATCAACCAAAACCTTTTTGATATTAAGATGGTTACTTCCACTCCACATACCCTACAAAATTGGTGGCGGAATATTTCTGGAGTGCACAGAGCTGAGTTTAGAAGACTTCTAGGAGGGTCGTTATCGCTCATGTTGATTCAGGTGAACAGAATGCTCCTCACTCTATTGATGGAATTCTGGGAACCGAGCACAGGGACTTTCAAATTCTTGGATTTTGAAATCACCCCTACGCTAGATGAATTTAGTACACTCACAGAGCTACCCATCAGTGGGAGTTTGCCGATATGCCTGTCAACCATAAGTACGCAGGAATTTTTAAGGCGCTTGGGGTTGCACGTCTTTTTGTTCCTGAGACACGTAGAAGGTGGGAAGGTTAAGTTGGAGTATCCCTTCAGGAGATTTGGTCGACTTGAGAGTTTCAGCGAACATCGAGGAGAATTTGCTTGTACTCACCAACAATGGATAAGCAAGTGGCCGAAGATCTTTGTATTGGCCTTTTGGGGTATAATGGTCTTCCCAAAGAGATCCTATTTCATCGATATCAACATCCTCCCCGTAGTTATGGACCTGTATGCCGCGCCGCAGAACTTCTCCTTAGTGCTCATGATCCTCGCTGAGGTGTTTCGATCATTGTCCGCCTGCAGGAGAAGGCATGACTTCTTCAGCTTATTACAACAGGTTTTGTGCAATCGAGCACTTCTATCGTCGACCCCATAAATAGACTATACAGTAGACACTCATTATATGATCCAAAGTCACGAAGACTATCTCCATTACTGGGGTGCGCCAATCGGAGAAGAAGAGTGGCGCACATTCTTGACAAACCTCACTAGGGACTGCATTAAGTGGAAATTTAATTTGGTAGGCGGGTTGGCATTCGTCAGAACACAACACCTGTATTTTATTGAGCTGGTTGAGTTGAAAGGCGTCCAACCATATGCACTTCTCTGAATCATGCGACAGTTCAGAGTCATCCAGGACGTGCCACTATGGTCACGCATGGTATTGCACGAAGATGATCTTGTTTCAGTCCCTACTATATGGATAAGGAATTTGCAGTTAGAATGGAGTTACGTGATCACAATCAACATAGGGAATGAAAGATGATGCACACCAGAATACTATGCCTGACGCACCACTGTGAGTCATAGGGTTCAACCTAGTGCAGAAGGATTCTGGGGCTTTATGGATAATCGGTGGGCCACTTGGATCAGAGAAGAGGTACTCCTTGGTATGGAGCTCACAATGCCCATGTACCACCAAATTGTTCCAGGATCTATGGATCATTTGATCCAAAGGATAGAAGAGGATCCGAAGGAGGACGCGGAGGAGGATCCGAAAGAGGATCCAGAGGAAGACCCAGAAGAAGATCCAGAAGAAGGTTTAGAAGAAAAATTTGAAAATGACCCAGAGGGTGGAGCCATGGAAGAAGAATCTTTCCTAGCAGTAGGAGATGACCACTCCGAGTACATAGGGTATGACAGTGTAGAAGGTTCGAAGGCAAGCTCGGGCCCTCCAGAGTACTACCCTAGGCCATACTGTGATTGGGATGGTGGTGTTGATAATGGTACATCTTGGCCATAGCTTTATCCATTTGTACTTTGTCACATTTCATTATAGGGTCACATGGCTCGTCCTTTTTCTATTACCTTCCATTCCCTCACTTTTGTTGTCCATTATTCTACCGAGCGCTCTATTGTTTGACTCTATATACCTTATCAATGAAGATTATGTTACTCCAAATTAGAATTGTGTTTAATTGGATCATTTATCATCGAAATTTGGTTGCAACGTAGGCCGACCTATGGCAAAGAGAGGCTCCATATTAGGACGCGTCTTGAATGTCGCCAACTTGGCGTATATATGTGTTACATGTTTGCTATATACATATTTTCCTTTCTTTATAATATCTCCCAAACTAACATAGTTTTTTTCCTTTTCTTTCTTTCGGTTGGTTATTATTAATCCCAAAAGAACGTTGATTTGTGTTGACTTGCAAACTAGCTGACTCACGTTACAACCTTTGATCGAGAGGAAAGATGACCAACAGGGAAGAATTTGATGCCTCTGCGAATGTAATAATAGCTATCGAAAACCCAAAAGGTTCCCAAAACATGGAAAAAAATGATGAGAAAATGGCTCAAATGGCACAAAAATTGGAAGCCCTGCGGGAGGAACTATGCCAAGTGCGAGACTTGGCTAAGCTTTCGATTACCACTTTGCTACCTTTAAAACACGCATTCACTTTCCGAAAACTGACTTACCTACCACTGGTTCACCAAAACTGCCTAAGAAAACCCAACGTGCTCTAATTCATGGTCAAGCAAAACGAGTTGCTTCATCAAAAGTCAAGACCACTCATAACCATCCCACTCAAGACTACACAATGCCCATCTACCCAGAGATGTAGCAGATGCTCGAGACAATGCCGCTCCTTATGAGCCACACGTTCCACTTGCATATACTGTTGAAACTCCTGCTTTCACAACCCCAGACGTGGTTAGAGTCCCATATGAGGTCGATCAATATGCTAAAATAGAGAAAGATGATCGCTTGAAGGAAGATGGGTCAATAAATGAACAACTTCATAGTCTAACGAAGGCATTAAAAACTTGCAAGTCACTAGAGGAACACAGAGCCTAGTTTATAATGACTTGTGCATTCAACCCAACATCGATATGCCAGTAGGGTACAAGCCGTCAAAGTTTGAACTATTTGATGGGACAGGTGACCCTCATGCGCATTTGAGGACATATTCTGATAAGTTGGTTGGTGTAGGGAGAAATGAGAAGTTAAGGATGAAGTTCTTCATCCGAAGTCTGTCTGGAGAAGGCTTGACTTGGTATACACGTCAAGATCCTCAGAAATGGTGTGATTGGAAAGCAATGGCAGAGGACTTCATAAGTCGCTTCAATACACTAAATCACTCCATACAGGTTCTCATTAGCCAACATATATAAGAAACCATCTGAGAGTTTCCAGGAATATGCAAAATACTGGAGAACTGAGGCTGCTAAGGTCCAACCGCTGGATGAGGGTGAGCTTTCCAAGTACTTTATTCGAACTCAAGAAGGCACCTACTTTGACAAGATGATGTCAATGATGGGCAAGAAGTTTGCCGAATTGGTCAAGATGGGGGACTTTACAGAAGAAGGCATCAAATTCAAGAAGATTCAATCTATGGCTACATTACAAGCTGCAAGTAAAGCCATGCAATCAGGGTCCCTCAGTGGCGGCAAGAAGAAAAAGGAAGATGTGTCAACTGTCACTTACCACCATGGAGGTGCACCCTATCGATATCCCAACAATCCTCAAATTGTTGCCCATAATACATATATCTCATACTCAGTATATAATACCTAACCACACTATAATCCACCCTGAGCACAAATACGAAAAAATCCACCAAGACCATATGTCCCTTTCCAAGGCCACTCCACTAAAACAAACTAGGATATACACCAAGACCCGTATGAATCTTGAAGCCAGAAACACTCGCACTTACATACCCATTGCCAAGCCTTATGCCTAATTATTCGAGAGACTGAGTGCTGCGGGGGTGTTGCAGCCAGTTGAAGGAAGGCTCCCTGATCCAATTCCTTGCAACTTTGATGGAAGCAAGCAATGTGCCTACCACTCAGGAATCCAAGGACACTACACAGAAGACTGTTATGAGTTGAAGAATCAGAAAGAGTCTCTAATCAAAAAGGGTATAATAAAATGTACTCCGGCACCTCCAAATGTGAACAACAACCCTTTGCCGAATCATGAGAATCGAGAAGTCAACATGGTCACCTTAGAATGAGAATATGACTTAGAAGGAACTGTCTTGCTTAATTGGAATACCGAAGAAGTTACTACTACATCTTCGGCATAGCTTGTTGTCACAGTTCAGTTAAGGGAGCCTTTGACTATTCAAACCTATTTGCCAAAAGCTGTGATAACCACTTTGATCACCGAGAAGTCTAAGTATGACACCAAATCAGTCCCATGGGATTACCAAGCAAAAGTTAAAAGTAAGATGATTGATACTGCCGCAACTCAAGGGATGACTAGGTCTGGAAGGTGTTATGCTCCTAAAAATCTTAATCAAGGAATTGTGGGGATAGAATAGAATCTAAAGAGAAATATCATCAATACCGAAGCTGCTGAATTCTGGAAGAAGATGCAACCTAAGGACTATTCAGTTGAGAGCAGTTAAAGAAAACGCCTACCCACATATCCATTCCGTCCTGCTCATGAATTCTGTAACCCATAGGAATGCTTTGATGGAAGTATTAAATGGGGTTTGTATTCCAAAAAAGACCACAGGTGAAACTCTGGCTGCCACCATTGGATGAGCCATGGAAGCTAACAAGGTCTCCTTCCACGATGATGAGTTACCGACAGAAGGGATAGGATATAACAAAGCGCTTCACATCAAGATCAAATGTTATGGCAAGATCGTGGATTGAGTCCTGATCGATGGTGGTTCTGGATGCAATATCTGCCCTTTCATAATATTGAGGGATTTGGGCATGAGCATGGAAGTGATAAGAGAGAGTCATGTGAAAGTTAGAGCTTTCGATGGGGCATAAGTGTTATTGGAGAAGTCTATCTCACATTGCAAGTAGGGCCAGCTGAATTCACCATTTGATTCCAGGTCATGAAAAAGTCATCTAACTACAACTTACTATTGGGAAGATCATGAATCTACCTGACGAGAGCCGTGCCATCAACCCTTCATCAGTGTGTAAAGTTTGAGTGGGATTGCACGGAAGTTACCATCCATGGAGAGCATAGTCATCCCATCTGTTTTGTCGATTCTATTCCAATCATTGGGGAGTTGGATGGAGCCACTTTTCATACTTTCGAAATTATGCAAGATGAGAAGACTGATGGCAAAATAGGGTCAGATGATATAAAATTGTTAGGCGCCGCAAAGATGGTTGCTTCAGAGATGTTGAAGTACAGATAACAGCCTAAGACCGGACTTGGACCCAAGCGTAATGGCATAATTGAACCAATCCAGCTGAAGTATCAAAAAGGTACTACCAAACTTAGATATCGGCCTATATCGGGAGAAGTTCATAGCACAAGGTCAAGCAAGATGACATTGTACCAGAACAAGTTCTAATCCTATGTCCAGCAGTTGAAGATGACATCGTGGAAGGAATAGGAAATTTGTTCGTGTCAATGATCAGATAGGAGGAAAGGATAGATCTCAGAAAATTGACTATCCATAATGCCAAGCCTAGAGAAGTGTTGCAGAAATGGACCGTCCGCCCATCTCTGTTTCAACGAGATTCCTTGAAGACATAAAATCAAGGAAGCTAACATCAAGTCTCGGGGCACGACTGGAGGCGTCATTCGACTCATTCCAAACATAAGGCAAAATATTTTCTCCTATTTACTTTCTTGATATGCTACATGTTTCTTATCTAATAAGGCTCCATTTTAAATCTTTGTAGGTACACTCGAGATCTAGATAAAAAGACAAAGGGAGCCCCCATAGGGCAAATAGGATAATTTGCTTTTCATCAAGAATAACTCCACCAATTGGAGACCACCATCTAACTGCATTGAATAAGACACACAGAATGGAAATTGCCACCTAACTATGTTGAAAAACATTCTACTAATTGGGAAATTACATCTAGTGGCGTCAAACTCCATCACTTGGAGGATGCATGTAGTAAACGTCGTTCAAAAACTTTGTAAATAAGAGATTGTATATAGAAAACACCATCCAAGCTCTGCTAACTGGAGGATGTACATAGCAAACATTTTCATACTGATCAGAGGCTACACATTGCCGACCCTATTTAGACTCCACCAATTGGAGGCTGTGTATATAGCAGCACCGTTCAGACTTTGTAAACAATTGAAGATTGTACATGGCAAACATCGTTCAAACTCCACAACTTGGAGGTTGTACATATCGAACATCGTGAAGATTCCACCATTCGAAGCCTGCATATAAGAAAAATAAGCAACGCTCTACATTTCAAGGACTATAATACAGCAACACCATCAAAGCTCCATCGATCAGTGGCACGCATGTTAGCAATCTCGTCATACACGTGTAGTTAAATTTTATACTTCACACTGTCAGATATAGGCGTTATGTTACGACCCGAAAATGGGCGTGATGACACTCATCTTTTCCCACCAAGAAAAGTCAACCTATAACCCAACTAACATTAAAATGCGGAATTATAATCAAAATGAAATTTCAATTTAATGAAAATCCCCCAAAATCTGGTTGTCACGTGCACAAGCTTCTAATGTATTGCAATAGATTTGAAAAGAAACATAAGTGCTAAATGATATTGTCTCTAGGATAGAACAAAATCATAAAACAGGAGTAGGGAGTCAGCTGGGATGGCAACAAATACCTCTCGCAACCTCCATAGAGAGCCTCAGACAAGTACCAGTAGAGAGAGTATCACGGTGATCCGGGCTCGTGACCTACAAAAAAAAATGTTGTAGCAAGAGGGTGAGTACCAAAACACGCGGTACCTAGCAAGTGAACTAATAAACACAAAGTTAAGTAGTACAGAATATCGGTACCCCCAACACTCCAACCAAACCCCGATAACTACAACCTAATTCATATCGTTCACAATTACACCATCCGAACATTTTACAATCCAAGCCTATGAGAGTATAATCCTCATTTATCTCACTTTCAAGTCATAGGGGAGAATTCTACAATTTACAAGTCCTCGCTAATTCTTAAGTGTCACTAAATCAATATTGAAACTAACCATGTAAAGACATAAACAAGTTAGATGATATAATGAATAACCAATCTCAATAGCATTCCATATAATCATAACAAGCCAGCACATTATGGAATGAAATTGAATGTCGTGAGATGTAATGCAATGCAATGCAATGTTACGTAGAATGATGCATGTCTGTCCTAGTGATACACACCCGCTGTAACACTGTCCGGGACCCATGGAGGACTCCTAGTCCATGCATCTGTCGCGGCGCGCGACCCGACCCAGCGAATCATCCGTCACAGCGTGTGACCCGACCCAGCGAATAATAGTAACTGTCACGGCGTGTGACCCGACCCAACGAACCATCCATCACGACATGTGACCGGACCCAGCGAATCATAGTAACTGTCACGGCGTGTGACCCGACCCAGCGAATCATTTTCCATCGGCTTTTGGTTTCTTTTCTTGGGACATCCAGCAATCACATAGTAAATGCACAATAATCATGTTCATGGAAACAAAATATGCAAGAT
>JAPFFP010041913.1:0-14698 GCA_026153255.1 Solanum medicagineum | reverse complement strand
AAGGCATACTAAAGGTACAAACCCCTCATAATACGTATAGTAAGCGCACAGTTACAGGTTGGTTCTCCCGAGCCTCAACGACAACGGGTGCCAGTCCGCCCTAACGGGACTTAGGACGTGACAAATCAATTTGTTGATGAAGCTACGTGGGAGTTGAGGAAGCGATGAAACTCAAATACCCGCACCTATTCATGCCAAATGATGATGATGATGATGTTGAAGGTAAAGGTCCTTATCCTTAACGATACTGAATGTCTCCTTCCATTGAGTTGATGCATTTATCTTATTTTATTCCCGAGTCTAAGATATAAATAGAAAGGTGATGGATAGTGAGAGTCCGAGTGTTCCCGAGTGAGGAATGAGATAAGTTTTGAGGTCATTCATGCATTTATTCTACTTTTACTCTTCATTCGAGGACGAATGATCCCAAGGGAGGAGATGATGTAACACCCTGTAAAATTAACGAAATGCCCCTAAAATGTATCGTGCGCATAATATGTCTTCCAAAAGCTTCAATTGGAAATTCGAGACTGTATTTGCGATCAATGCAAAACATGGAGTTAGAAGATGGTCTCGACCCGATTTAAGAGCAATCGAGTCAAAAAATAAAATTCCAAAATTTTTCAAAACAGTGAGGAATCTGCGTCGCGACAGCGCGGACTTACACTTACCTTTTTTTATATAAGTTTTCAATGGGAATTTAATTTCCCAAAAAATTGCGAAAATATACTAGTTCACGCCACTAGCGATTGGGGGACTAGTACATCAGTTTTCAAATTTTCTCTTTTAATTTTGGGAAGGGTAGTTTGGTCATTCCCAACCCATTGTTAAGTCCCAAAAAGTGCTTTTAAGTATTAATTCGTACGAAAGGTTTCAAAATCCATTATTTTTCTAAGCTTTCAATCGGAGTTATGAGAGAAGAGAAGAACAGAGAGTTGAGAGTTTCACCATTCCAGTGCAAATTCTTGAAGGAAAGTTGGAAATCCGTCATCCTAGGTATGTAGAGGCTACCTAGAACAACGGATTGTTTCCCATGTGCCCCATGAGTGACATAGGTTAATTTTTGATAGGTGAATGGATCTATGTTAGGATTTCTTGAATACTATCTTGAAAACTACTATTATTCTGCATGTATTTTTGTAAGTAGGTGGCCATCATAATATTAATTATGTATTCAACTGATTTATTGAGCTATTGTGTATACTACGCATGTTTAATTGTTAAAGAGTTCATGAATGAAGAGCTAGGGGTGATGTTTGGAGCCCGGATTTTGTAAGTATGCATTAATAATGTGGTCTGGGTCTGGACTTAATGCAATCTGATGATGATGTTGCTTGAATTGATGGAGTGTGAGTCTAGTAAAGTCTTTAAGAGTTGACATATGAATTCTAAAGAATGATCGTAATATTCCTGAATTGAGAGATGATGATATGAAATGATGCTTTGTCCAAAAGAGCCTAAACGAAGAGAAAACATTGATGTTAATGTTCATGAGCATGTTGAGTCCTGGTTGGAGTATTGAGCATCAAAAATAATTAAGAATGATTCCCACTCGCACTCGTTAACTATGTGGCCAGTGTGGTAGAGGATTAGACCATGAGAAATAGATGTTTCCTTAGTCCCAAAGGAGGACTTGATGTTACTATAAACCCCCCCCCCCCAATGTATGCCCTTTCACCCTACAAGGTACTGGCGGATGCCGCAATAACATCGCTTCGTTGTACCATTCCTGGCTCATAGGTGATAGGTGTAGGTCCAAGAAACTCCCAGATAGGTCTTCTGATGATAGTACTCTAATGTTGATGTGACAGTATGAGTCTTGATTGATGGTGATGTGATAGAGTTCTATTCCTTACCTTGAGTGATGTTGAGAGATTGATGAGCTGATGTCATTTCATATTGTGTAGCCCATATTACTTACTTTAGCCCATTTTACATACAGCACATCCCACATACTAACACTCCTTTGGCATTGCATCGCTTTACGATGTAGATTCAGTAGACAGAGGACTTCAGCAGTCTAATCATTGAGGTTCAAATCTTCCTGATTTCAAATCATTGTGAGTCTTCCCATGCATTTGAAGGATGATTATCTCTTTAGCTTTGTTTAATCATTTTACTTTGATTGTAGTAGCCATGGCCTGTCATGGACTGTCTTAGACAGTAGTACAGGGGTTTCATAGACATAAATGAATGACATTGATGTTGGGGTTCCAATTTCCCCTACTGCTTTACTTTTAAACTAAGCTGGTTTTCCCTTAAGCTTGTTTCTTATGATGGATGTTGATAATGATTCGTATAGCCCACTGATTGTCTTTTATTTTCTTATTGTCTTCCGCTTATGAATTGATTGAACAAATGCAATGAGACTAGGTGGTTTGCTTGGGGGCTAGCGATAGTCTCCGAGTGCCAATTACATCTAGGGTACCCTCTCGAGGTGTGACACTTAGTCCCGCTTCCCTTTTTAGACTTGACTCTTGTTGGTATTTATTTTACTTCCGCACCAAGGATGTGTGCATGTTGCAATCAAGAGGCCTGTCTGGGTTGTCTTCGGAGTTCTCATTCGTCGTGTCACGTCTAGGCCCTAGTCTTTGGTCATGACAGTAATCATCATTGAATCATCGATAATAATAATAGAAGTGCCACAACTAGTACCATAAACGATCTCCATGTCTCAAATCATCATATTTACACCAATAGTCAAGTGTGGCAAAGATACCGGACCTCATATGTCCCAGTATGTATAGAGTATTAAATAAATAAAATTTAATCCTCAATTAGATTAGTCATCTAAATTTACCCATAACTTAAATAATCATAGTTATTGATTAGTCAAAAATATCAATTTTAAATTTACGAGAAGAATATTTGAGGAAAACAAGAGGACTAACTATCAAAATAACCTAATAGATCATTATATTTAGGTTAGTTGAAACCTGCTTTAGTTACCCCGATGTTATTTTGGATAGCTTAGTTCCCTGTAAAATGGTGTAGTAGATTATGATCTGGTAGTTAAGCCTTCGCTAGGTAGTAACTTGCCCAAATATAAACTCTATCGTCAATAATTCCTCAAGTTTGATGCCCTTGAGTTACATTTGTGAAGTTTGGTCCTGTTTCTCACTGATTCTAATTTCAATTGATGACGTGGTGGTTATATTGACTAAGTTCATTGAAAAAGGCAATCTTCAATCACTATGAGAATATAGTTTGAATATAAAAAAGTTTTGCACCTTTGGTTAGTCCCAGACAAGCATCCAGATATTAGGCAGTCCTTTCCTTGACACATCCTATCTTACTCAAGCGAGCATCTGGGTATTGGGTAGCCCTGGCCCTGACCTCCCTTAATAATCGAGCGAGCATCTATGTAGCGACAATCCTAGCCTTGGTATCAAGCTCATACTTGTTTCTTCCAATCTTAGGCATTTATGGTTCAAGGTTGGTGATGTTTCCTCATATTTTAGCATCGTTGACCCTCTATTTCCTTATATTCTGTAGTTGCAATGCTTCGATGTTTTGATTGGGCTTTCGAAAGTCTCGTTCGGTGAAGATAGCACAACATTTATAGTTAGAGATCTTTATAGTTGTGCGATTATTCATTTACCTTACATTGGATGGTATACATGACTCTAGTTTAGATTTATTCCATGTTTTCATAACTATTTTTAGCTTTCCTACTCAGTCAACCTACCTTTTCTTCTAGTACAGATACTACACTATGTATCCCCTTTCATGATGCAGATCCAAGCACAAGCTATCAATGCTAACCGATCTAGCCTATGGCAGCTTACATTAGAGACCAAGGTGATCATTCAACATTTTTTTAGTCATTTCTATATCCTTCAGCTTGATGGCCCATCTTTTTGTAAATTTGAGACTAGCCAGATCTTGTACATATTTATGGTCCACTTTGGGGACTTGTAATCCTTATTTTGTATTAGTGACTTTGCACTAGTTACTTCCAAGTTCTGAGAGGGATCTTTTGCACATACTTAGTCTAGTTTTTACTTTAATTTGTCTGTATTGTCTTGTGTATGGTTGATTCTGTTAGTCTTCCCCCCTTATACCTATTACATACCGTTTCGAGTACGGGTAAGCTTACCTATTGGTTGGTTATGGTAGGTGCTATCAAAACTCAAAAATTGGGTCATGACATAAGGCCATTGCTAATTTAATTGTATGAGCTCTTGGCAACCATAGACTTGCTTCTTTCTCTTTTATACTATCTATTTATTTAAAATTTTTATTTAATAGACCTATTATTTATATAATCCTGCTGTTATACCTTATCCACTCTTGTACCAGTGAAACCGGATTCAAAGTTTAGTTCTAAACATATTCATTTTATAGGTATCTTTCTAGCTCTTATTTTATTCTTTATAATCATTTTATACATATATATGTTATAGGCTTCACTTTTCTATTATTATTGCTTTTCTGTAGTCATATTCTATATTATTTATCACTTGTTATTGGGAGTTTGATTTACCTATTGCGAATTTTGGTAGGCATCATCATGATCCAATTAAGATCGTAAAGATTATCTATCACTATGCTTATAATATTCAAGATGATAGAAAATAACATATCTTGGTCCACAATTTCAACTTCAATTACAATATTTTATATTTACTATGGATTTTCATAAATTTATTTAATATTTAAGCTCTAAAATAACTCAAAATCTAATTAATTTTCTTTCCAACTTCCAAAGAATAGTTGACTAGTTGACTACATATGTCCTATATATATATATTAGCATTTGTGTTGTGAATCAACATAAAAACTAAAAAGATTATCATTGAATTTGAGATATAGTGAAGTTGTAAAGAAGATGAGGAAGGAATGATTCATTGTATTCACTCTTCTTTGTGTGTTTATTTTGCTCAGTAAAGTTTCTTTTTCTTGTCTCTACCTACAATATCCCCCTATCCCTATCATTTATTTTCTTATATGGTACATACATTAAATAGTTTTATATACACATACACATATGCCATATGCCAAGTGCATATGTATGTATATATATATATATATGAAAAAGGTTAATGTTTGTGATTTGTATTATATTTGTCATATGTGTATATATTTATTCATAATTTTTCCTTTTGTATCAAATCTCGGAGGAATAATGTTTTTCATCATAGAAAAATGTACCTGATTCAATTAATTTAGCGGAACCCATGTAAAGATATATACTTAAATATTTATTAATTATTTAAAGGTACATATAAATCTATTTTATTTTTGAGTATTGTATGCATCGAATTATTATAAGGAATATATAAAATAATAATTTCATAATCTAAGAGCAAATTTAGATATTTTGATTGACAATATGACTCCGCCAAGGTAATTGTCATAGCCAAATTTGATATATCCATACAAATATTATGAAATATTTTCAAAAAAAATTAATTAATTAGTGTCCAAATAAATTTTGACATAGAAAATGCAACTTAGGAAATATAGATGTTTTCATTTGCTATTAGTTTGCAGTTTGACTATGCTCATATAATCATATAAATATTAATTGATTGAATTTTATTATAAATAGAGTTGTAGTAACTTGAAGAAACTATATATATTTAATTTATAGTATCGTCAATGAATTTATTTAAACTAATGACATTAATATTTGACTTGATTTTGATTAAGATTCACAACTATGTTTGGCATTTGGAGAATCTTAAATGTGTAAAACAACACAAGATTGTAATTTTGCATCTTGTCAATATGGAACTATGCTTTGTTCTAATGGAATTTGTGTATGTGAAAAAGAAATAAGGAGGAATAGTTTCTTCAAGAGACACAATATTCATCTTGGTAGAGGTTCTTTTGGATGTAAACCACATTGTGTCCTAGGATTCGCACATGTCCTTGTTATTGAAAGTCAATATTAAGACATGTTTGAGATATAAGAGAATTCCTTTTTTATTTATTATAATGAAATATTAGTGAATATTTATCTTATTATAAAAAAATATAGTTTTCTGATTTGATTCTTTTACTTCTTTCACCCTAATTTAGTATATAAGGATAAATCTATTGGGTAATTATGAGCTCACGTGAATTTAAGAAATTCACTAATTATTTATTAATATTTTGTTTGACTGCAAATACAATTATTATTATGCAAAATTATCTTAAGATCTTTATGAGAACTATAAACTTTAAAATTTTAGGTTCACTTTTGAATTTGTGTTGGAATTCTCCATATGCTAAAAATTTCATGTCCCGAGTCTACACCTTGGGTATGAATTACAATCAAAATCACTACTGATCTTAAGCAACTCTTGATTAAACAAAATATAAGAGAGATTATTGAATATGCAAAAGCTAAGAATAATAATATTGTGTTAAATTATTGATGTCACGACCCAAAAAACTTTGACTAGTACCCACACAAACCCCATTGTGGGCGAAACAATACTTAACATCCTAACTCATGCAAAGTCTAACAATTGTAGCCAAAAAATAAAGAAACAACAAAAATAACTTTAAGTCTAAAGAAATCAATAAAGTAGATAAAGTCTAAATTATTACATCACAAAATAAAAAAAACATCACCCTAAATATCAAATTCGAAAATATAAGAGTAGCAACAATAACATCATAAATAAATGTCTCAATGTTTGGAAATAAAGGCATAATAATGAAGATATGTGGTAGCCTCAAAGAAGTAGCTCACCCTTAAATATTGAAATAGTATTATTAATTATAGGATCTTATAGATACCTCTAGATCTTTTGTGGATCAGTCATTACTCATTTTTTTAAGAATCACATTCTCTAGCAAGGACACTGAAGACAACAAAAATTTACACTTAGAATATTTGACATGCACCTACTTCTCTTTCAACAACCCCAACACAATTCTGAGACGACTCTCATGTTCTTCCTTACTCTAAAAATATGTTAAGTTGTCATTAATTAATATGAAAGTGAATGAATCTGAATATATTTGAAAAGTCCATTTGTCAAGATTAAAAAATATACATAATAATTAGTAAATTTGAAAGATATAACAAAAAATTCATAATGCCCATTCTTGATCTAAAAAGCTTCCTTGGGAATATTCTTAGTCTAAATTAGATGTTGATGATTCCCAAACTCCAAGTCAATTTAAAAGAATACTGACATATCCTACAACTGCTCAAATAAGTCATCTATACTGGGAAGGTGATACTTATTTCAATCAATGTCCTTGTTCAACTGGCTATAGTACATTTACATACACATGACCCTATATTTCATCTCTACATACACCAAAGGATCATACTACGAGATGCACTTAGGAGAACAAACCCTTTAATGAGAGGATCATCAAATAAAACATTAAACTTGCTCAATTAAATAAATTCTCTCTTATGTAAAAACTTGAAATATGACAAGTCCCTATCTTTAAGACATTAGAAAATTAGTATCCTGATCAAATGGCATATTAAGTACGTTAGCAGGGAACAAGTTTAAGAAATTATACATCATTAGAACTGATAAAATAGAAGGGACCTCTAAACTATAATTGCAAAGATTAGCCAAAATTTCATAACATCCCCTAAATACTCTTTGAATGAATATAGGATATGATATTTTTAAGGGAAGTATTATAGTTTTTCTTCCACTATAATTTAGACATCTCGGACATAGAAATAAGACATTTTTTTCATGATAGTCTATGATAATATAAAATAAAGATAACAAACTCATTTTTCAGATCACATTTAAATCTACCAATTGTAGTACCACTGGATCCACTCAGGTCTTATAACCCATAAATGTATCCTTGCGCAATGACCTTGAAGGTCATTTTTGGCATTATTAACTAAATTGCCATTTTTCATTTATGAGAATTTACCCTGAGACATTTTTGGTTGAGTCTAAAAGTCAGATTTTGAAAATCTTGTAAAAAGTTGGAATTTTGCTAAAGAAAATTTCTGAAGGCTTAAAGCCAAAAATTTTGATTTTTTCTGGTCATCTTGAGTTTTCAGTGTAAAAATGTAATTCTGTCAATTTCATCAGCTTTTAAATGTATAATCTGGTCTAGAAGAACTTGCAGAACTAAATTTGGAGTTGAAATGGATTTTTTAGATCGAAAGTAACATTTTAGTTGATTTTGGATCATATTTTGATTTTGGTCAATATTTAAAATTCAAAAGTTCTAATGTGGTGGGATCAATTTCTAGGTATTCAAAGTTGAGTGCATATCATTTGGGGTCATACGACATCTCGTACATCGAGCCAAGACCAAAAAAATTCAATCGACTAACTTTCAGTGTGAATTCGTATAAAGGTCAACTTCAAAGGGACATCTCTCCTAGCACATAATGAAGTACGTGACCCACTACATACCAAATTTTATGACTTTGAATTAGCTTTCCATCGCATCAAATTTCACCTTATTTCGAGTTTGGAGTGAAAAGTTATGACTATTTTACTAAAGCATGTCTGGACTACCAAAAAGGGTAACTATTAGTTTTACGAACGAATCACTTTATAAAGTTTTAAAAACGGTCAAAAAGATCGTCCAAAGGTCTCATTTTCATACCACCAAATGCTTCGATGATGGGACCCTTGGACCGTCGATTTTGCCAACGGAACACACTAAAGTGTCTTTTTTTTAAAACCTTTTGATGATGTTTCTACATTCTCAAGAAGGGACTTTGACCTAATTTTCCCAAATACACCTTTCTAGATGCAATTCTCATATTTTTATCCCTCTCGAACATCCCTAAATTCCACTCAAATCATCCAAAAATATCACCAAACTTCTCTATAAAAGTTCTCTCAAATTTCTTGCGAATCAAGTCATCTCCATTGAATAAAAAGCTTCAAAAAGGATACTCTCCATAGCTAGGGCAAGAGACCATTTGTAGAATTTCAACATCCCATAATTACATTCCATAGTAGGTAATCGAGGTCACCAGTAGTAGAGATTGATTTCTAGAACAACCACTATTAGAGTTTGCTTAATAGCTTACTTAATTGGATCCACTTAGGCATCTTAGGAGGTCACTTTGGCACGTGACATCCCTCTTGCCTCTAGTATAGGGGAAACATCAGGACTCCATTATTTATGCATATGGTTTATGTCAGTTAAAGGTTGCTCTTACTCAGCTTTGTTTTCTTCTATGGACCTATACAAAGTAGACTTTTGACTACTTAGAGTCGGCAGAAGAGTTATGCCATCTTTAGAGTTAGGCCTCTTGAGTTCTTTGTTGGTGATAGTGTATAGTTAAAAGTTTCACCTATGAAGTGTGTGATGAGATTCGAGATGAGGGGCAAGCTCAATCCCATATTCATTGGCCTATTTGAGATTTTGATGAGAATTAGTGATGTGGCCTATGAGTTGGCCTTATCACCAAGGCTATCATCAGTACATCCTATTTTTCTTGTTTCTATATGCCACTGATACATTCCTAATGAGTCTTATGTGATCTCTTATGATTCTATTGAGTTGGGTCCAGACTCATCTTATATGGAGGAATTTAGAGCCATATTAGATAGGCAAATTCGGAGATTAATATCCAAGGATATACCTTTAGTGATGGTTCAGTGGTGGCACCATTTAGTTGTTGAGGCTACTTGGGAGTTGGAGTCAAACATGCAGGCCAGACATTCTAGCTCTTTTTAGGCTTCAGATACTCCTCTTTTCCTTATATTTGAGGATGAACATTATTTTTAGTAGTGAATGATGTAATGACCTGATCGGTCATTTTTGGCATTATTTGTGAAAATTATTGATTTACCCTTTCATAAGTTGTTTTGGGGTTATTTTGAACTATTTGTATGGTTGAAACTAAAATCCTGTGTTTTTAGAGTTGAAAATATGACTTTTGGCATATTTTTGGGAAGCTAAAGTTGTTCAGAAAGTGAGTTTTTGTGTCACTCAGAGTTTTGGGTGACCGATCGGAGATCCATCAATTCCATCATATTTGAAACATCAAAACTAGTCTCTGATAAGTTGCAGAACTAAATTCAGAGTTAAAATGAGGTATTCAGTCTAAAAGTTGTGATTTTAGTTGTTTTCGCAACCAAATTTTGACTTTGGTCAACATTCAGAGTTTGGAAGCTCATATTGAAATTCCGATAGTTGTAGTAGTTATGGATGGTGAAACTAATGATATAAATAGAATCGTCATAATTTTTGGTGTTGCCGAGTGCAGTTTTGATATTTTGAGTTTTAAACTAGTTTATTCGACTTGCATTGGTAAATGTGTCATGGAGACCTCAAAATCAAATCTTGATTATTCTATTAAGTTAAGATTGCCATTTCTATAATGGATACATACATCATTTACAAAATTCTGGTGCAGATATTACCTTCTCAACAGAACTGCCTGCACCAGATATTCCTAGACGTAGGCACCCAGACAAAAGTGCCTGCACCAGATATTCCTTGCACCAGCAAAATCAACCAACAACAAAAACTCAAAGTAGGCACTCAAACTAGACACAAAAATCCACCCGTGTTCGCGGAGCCTAGATATTACCTGTAGTGTTTTAAACCCAAGGGCCACATATTGTAGCCATTTTCATGAACTTCAAAGCTTTTTAGGCGATTTTGAAAAGATATTTTTGAAGAGTTATCTTGGGTAAGTTATCCTATTACTAGTTTAATTATTTTCCTTAATTGTTGTGGACGTTGGTTAGGATGAAAGGAGTTTGTGTATTCTATTAGACTTGCTTTATTTTGATAATTGACTTGTTAGTACCGGCAATTTCGCCACCGAGACACATTCGGGTGTCATTGTTTTACCTTTTGATGAAATTTTTGCTTTCTTAAGAAGGGTGATTTTGACCTAATTTTCCCAAATACACCTTTCTAAATGCAATTCTCATATTTTTAGCCCTCTCAAACAACCCTAAATTCCTCGTAAATCCTCCAAAAATATCACCAAACTTCTCTATAAAAGTTCCCTCAAATTACTTGGGGATCAGGTCATCTCCACTGAAAAAAAGCTTCAGAAATGATACCCCCCATAGCTAGGGATAGAGACTGTTAGTAGAATTCCATCATCCCATAACTACGTGCCATACTAGGAAATAGGGGCCACTGGTAGTAGTGATCGATTTCTAGATGAACCACTATTAGACGTTGCTTAATAGATCGCTTTAGTGGATCCCCTTAAGCAAGGAGGTGACTTCGGCACGTGACTTCCCCCTTGCCTCTTGTGTAAGGGAGGACACCATGATTTAGTGCACATGTTTTATGTGGGGTAAAGGTTGCTCTTACACATGTTATTGTTCTCCTATGGACCTAAATTGTCCTTTTATGATGATTATGATGGTTCCCTTATTTCATGTACAAAGGTGTCTTAAAGTTTATATAAATCATTGTTTATAAAGTTCAACTAGTTTTCTCTCACATATATATGATGTAAAGAAGTTATGTTTCATGCAAGTCTTCATTCAAGAATACACAAGCATGACATATTTAGCTTATGTTCTATTGTATACGAGCATGCATCTTTTTTATGAAGCTTATTACCTATTGTTGCATTTTTCATGCACCGGGAGGGTACCCTAGATGTGGTCAGCACTTAGAGACTATTGCTAGCTCCCAAGTGAACCACTGTCCTCATCACATCCAACAAATCATGAATATACCTATATATCAGTAGAATACTAAAGGTAGAAGAAGGTGGACAACGTCAATCTTATATAATCATATCAAATCAATAAGGCTAGTATGAAAGAAACTATCTTAGAATAATGTCCATCAAATAAATCACCTCTAGTCTATGATGCCTCGATCAACTGTTAATTGGTGCCAATTACAGACCCAAGACTACCACAAATCAAAATGATGCAAGTCGAAAGTTTGACTTTAAAAGCTAGATAAAAATATAAATGAGAATGCTCCAGAGTAGGGGAGGGCTCACCAACTCAACTTATTGCATTGGATCAGCAATGGTACACTTGTTAATGATCTCTAGTACCTGTCTCTACATTATGAAATGATGCAGTCCAAATGGACATCAGTACATAGAATATGCGAATATGTAAAATAGCTGAATGAAACATGCATCAAGGTTGACTACTCTCATCTCAGATAACTCAAATCAAGAGATAAGGAATTCTATAAGAATGTCAAATGTCTATCTTGAGCAAGAATAAAGAATAGATAATGATCCATTAATACAATCCAATCTAATCTAAAACAAATCCAATCCAATCAGAGTACTATCAATATAGAGCCTATCTAGGAGTTTCTCTTATCCGGCAACAATCATTTATGAGCTAGTTATTGTACAACAATCTCGCAGATGTTGCCACAACCATTCAATTCATAGAGAGTAAAGAAAAAATTGATTCCATACTGGATCTAGTCTATCAAGTTTGTTACTATTCCAGGGACTTACTAATCAAGAGGGAACATTTGATTTAATGGTTTAATCCTCACCTATGCTTAGCGACGTAGTTAATGAGTTCGAGTTTGGCTTACTCTTACTCATTTTGGTACTCGATACTCCTCCCATTATTCAATGCTCATAAGACAATCGATCTAAATCAATCAAATATATTAGTCTCACTAGGACTCTCATCAATCCATTAGTTTTATCAAAGATGGGCCTTTTGACCTATCAATCATCTAATCAATTCTCAGTAATATCCTTCAGAGAGCTCAGACCAATCATTACGAGGGCAATCAATTAGACTAATCTTTAGAGTTTAATTATGAACAATACAATCATGTTCTATCAACCTATCATCATGATCACATCATATTCATAATCAACATTCTCGATCACAACTGTGGACTCAATCCTAGATTCTTTCATGTAATCTTTTATAAAGTAACATATACAATTTGTGAAATAACTCATGTAAACGAATTTCATTTAGTAAATCAAATTTATGACGATCATCAATATATGAAAATATGTAAGATATGTATAATTTTTCCAAAAAAAGCATTTAGGAAAACATGTATAAAGACTCAATACGTTCATCTTTCAATCTATCTCAGTTAAGGGGCACATGGAAGGACATTTCCATGTTTTAGTTTAGCCTTACATACCTAGTATGAACTTTGACAATCAATTTTTCAATAATTAGTCCTCAATCTTGTCATGCCCGGGAGAGTACCCTAGACGTGGTCGACACTTAGAGACTATTGCTAGTTCCCAAGCGAACCCCTTGGCCTCGTGATAGTCATTCATTTATTTAAATTAGTGAAAGATATTAGAATAAAGGAGACATAATGACGGGAAGCTCAGTTTACTTCTCACTCAATAAATAAGGTCCATAGGCCAACTAAGTGAAACTCAACATCTGTGACATAATAGTAGATTTAAAGAAAACTCAATTCAAGGAAAGAAGGACCCCAACACTGTAATATCCCATGAAATAACCGAAATACTCCTAGAATGGAATAATGCACATAACGCATCTTCCCAAGCTCTGATAGGAAGTTTGAGAATGGATTTGCAATTAGCACGAAAAATTGGGTAGGAGAGTGGTCTCGACCCGATTTTAGAGCAACTGGGTCGAAAAATAATTTTCTATAATAAAACACAAACTAGTGAGGGTGCGCAATGGGACCGCAATGTGCCACCATCATGGACCAACACCTAGAAAGTTCATTTGGAGAGTTTTCAACTAAAAATACCAAAAGAATACGTGGTCCGCGTCATCGGACCCCGCATCTCGAAACTGACTTTTTTTTTGAAGTTCTTGAGGAGCATCCTAGACCTTTTCAAACCCCTTCTAGCCTTAATATATGGCATAAATAGGTATATTTAAGAGTGAAAAAGGCTTATAACCCATTCTTAGGCTGTTCTAAGTCTCTAAAAAAGACCTAGGGATAAAAAAGTAGAGAGAAGAGCGAGAAGATGAAAATTTCAAGTCAAATTCATGACAAATTGATTATCTACTTTCATTCAAGCTATGTAAGGATAAAATAAACCATGAGATTGTTCTCCTATATGCCCTTTAGATGTTCATAGATGAATTGAGAGCTATGACTCCCCATATATGTTTCTTGAAATACTTTCTTAATTGTCTTCTTAAAAATTATATCTTTTACATTCATATGTTGATGATCATCATAAAATTGTTTTTCTTGAATTGAATACTTTTCATGAGTTATTGTATAAATCCTATAAGTTAGCGTTTGAAAGCATGCATGAATGAACCTAGGGATGGAGTTTAGAGCCTTAACATGAGTATGTTGATGGAAATCTTGATGTAAGTATGAGGTTGAGTTAGTGGAGCTTGATGATCCTATGAGTCTTTATAATTGAGTTCTTGGATCTTGTTTAAATGACTTATTCTATACTAGGATCTAAATCTTTGAGTTCCTAAATGAGAATTGAGCTAATTGAGATGGGTTAAGTTCCCTCAAATCAATAGAGGATGTAGAGTTTAAGTTAATGAGATATTATAAGTCTCTATAGGCTGATTTGAGATTATTGAATTGGGATGAGGAATCTTTTGACCAAGAGTCTTGGCAGGATTATCGAGCACCAAAATGAGTAAGAGCAAGAGCAAGTCTAACTCCCACTCATTAACTATATAACCAAGCATAAGAGTGGACTAAGTCTTTTAGAGACGGAAAAGGCCCTATCTTGAGGGCTAAACTCATTAGAGTCGGACAAGTTCTCACTTGAGGGCTAGGTCTGTTAGATTCATAGAAGTTCTTATTTTATGGATTAAGTCTGTTAGAGTCGGATGGGTCCTTACCTTATAGTCCTAAA
>JAPFFP010041912.1:0-14700 GCA_026153255.1 Solanum medicagineum | reverse complement strand
AAGTAGGTGACTCACCTGCTAGCTTACTAAGTCCTACAAGCACCTCAATCCTCTTACTTCATTTAAGATCATAATCTTTTCAATTCGACACAAAACATGTATGCACTCGACACTCTTAAGCGTTAGACGCACATATAGCCCATTAACGTGAGATTCAAGTACTTTTAAAAATTAGAGCTAATTTAACCAAACCATGTCATGTTTTATTTGTATAGTACTAGTATTGTAAGGTGTGGGGTGTTACACTATTGTCCTCGGATTTAAGGATTCACCAAACTTGCTTCAAGAGATAGTACTAGCCACGTGGAGGAGGAAGATGATCAAGTGGATCTCCGATTCCTACATGGTAACATCATGTAGGCATAGAGTATGTGTTAGTATGTTTGAATATACTAAGTATGAAGGATGCAATGCAACAAGAGATAGGCAACATAGTCAAAATGCATATACATAGGCAAGAGATAGTATATTAGCAACATGACATGTATGATCAATGCTTGGGGTAAAACATGCTTAGATAGAACATAATACATGTGTAGGAAGAGACCATCATTATAGACCAAGAAATACTTGGAATCAAAGGCATATCACCCCCTTTGAAGGTGATTGAGGTATCTACCCTTCAATTGGTAGTACGGGCCTAGTACCCCCCGACAAGGTGGTCAAGGTATATACCCGTCAACTTGGTAGTATTGGCCTAGCACCCCCCAACAAGGTGGTCAAGGTATATAACCCTCAACATGGTAGTACGGGCCTAGCACCCCCAACAAGGTGGTCAAGGTATATATCCCTCAAATGGTAGTATGGGCCTAGCACCCCCCGACAAGGTGATTGAGGTATATCACCCCCTCAACAAGGTGTGGTCAACTTGTAACACTATAGATACTTTCAAGAAATCAGCACAATACATATTCCTTTGATCATCATAAAGTCACTTAACACATAAGCCATGCAATGCAGCTTCAATAAATCAAGAACCCTTAATTAGACATTTTATCGAACACTTGCGGGTGTATAATACTAGTTCAAAATCATCCAACTCAAGAGTGATCATATGAAAAAACTTAGTATAAATCAACCCACCAACACTTGGTAATACCCTCATGCAAGATACATTAAAACCCCTCATCAAAGCTCATAGATCATAGCTCAAAATATGCTAAAATAGTCACATCTTATGAAACCCCAACATAGTTTATAATCAAGTTCATAATGAGTAATACCCGCAAGTAAATCAACTTAGAAACTTGCAATTTACATAAAAAGGAAGGTTGAGCACCATGGATGAAAGTACCCAATGGTCGAAACCCATATACCTCAACTTTAGGGATTTCCTTGAAGAAGATTTGAATGAGAACTTAAAGCTTGAATGCATTTCTTGAGATCCGGATTGAGTTTAGGACTGATTTGAGTGAAATGTTTGTCTAAGTGTTAGAGAGGATTTTGGGGAATGTCTTGAATAATATGAGGTTGAAAAATGACTAAGTACAGGTATGTTTACACATAGGAAGGCTTAGGCCCAAGACCTGAAGGCCTTGGACCAAAATTTTTTAAAAAAGGCAACAAAATGTACTGGCCCGCGCCCTAGCTGCGTCACGCCAGGGGCGCGGATCGATTCTATTTTTTGCCAACTTTGGAAAACTAAATTTTGATACTATTGCTCTAAAATTGGAGTTATGCCTATTTTCCTCTCAATTTAGCCCCCAGATCACAAATATGAAGTCGGATTTTCGACATTACACACAAATTTTGAAATATATGGAAATTATGATTATGGCCATTTCCAAGGCACATTTTCGGGCACTTTCTGGGGCATTTCAATATCTCCTCCTTGGGAACATTTGTCTCCAAATGTCGAAAATATGTATATAAGAGAAGTAATCAAGATAATTTCAGCCAACACATGAATGCAACAATGCAATAAAACCTCATTTTGAGAATCTCAACATAAGTGTCAAAATCACCATTAACTTATCAACATAAACATGAATGCTTGCAAATTACATAAGGGCTGAAATGTAAGACTTGAAATCACATAGGGGACTATTAGTATTTTAGGCTTGAGTAGAATGGAAGAGATAGGGATATCGCTTCTGCATGTCCGACTCGGCTTCTCATGTAGCACTCTCAACTTGTTGGTTTCTCCAAATAACCATGACGGAAGCTACATCCTTGTTCCTCAACCTTTATATTTGACTATCCAAAATTTCTACCGAAACCTCTTCATAAGTCAAATTATTTTCAACAACACCCACAACATCTAAAGGCATAAGAGCATTTTGGTCACCCATACTCTTCCTCAAAACATGGACACATGAAAGACCGGATGAACCATATTCATATCATTAGGCAACTCCAACTCATAGGCCACCTTACTAATCCTCCTCAACACTCTATAAGGACCCACAAATCTCGGACTCAATTTTCACTTCTTACCAAAACGAACCAACCCCCTTCATGTGTGAGACCTTCAAATAGACCCAATCACCAACCTTAAATTCAAAATCTCTTCTCCTCATATCGGCATAGGACTTTTGTCTACTTTGGGCTATTTTCAACCTTTCCCTTATCATCCTTACCTTCTCCATGACCTCCATAACCAATTCTGGCGCTAACAAGGCCATTTCCCCCATCTCAAACCACCCAATCGGAGACCTATAACGTCTACCATAGAGAGCCTCAAAAGGAGCCATACCAATGCTTGAATAATAGCTATTGTTGTAAGCAAACTCAGTGAGTGGAAGTTGTTCATACCGAATACCCTTAAACTCAAAATCACAAGCTCTAAGCATATCCTCAAGAGTTTAGATAGTCCTTCCGGCTTGGCCATCTGTTTGAGGGTGAAAGGAAATACTATGTTTTACCTTAGTACCAAGAGCTCTTTGGAAGGACCTAAAGTGAGAAGTGAATTAAGCACCATGATTCGAAATGATAGACAAAGGCACCCCATGCAATCTAACCAACTCATGAATGTACAATTTGGCATAATCTTCAGCACCATAAGTAGTCTTAACTGCTAGAAAATGATTGGCTTTGTTATTCTATCAACCACAACCAAAATAGAATCAAAATGCTTCCTAGTTTTAAGCAACCTAACCACAAAATCCATGTTAATTTTCTCCACTCCCAAGTAGGAATCTCTATATCTTGGGCTAGGCCACCCGACTTTTGATGCTCGGCTTTAACTTGTTGGCAATTAAGAAAACTAGATACAAACTTAGCAATGTCTCTCTTCATACCACTCCACCAAAACAGTTCCCTCAAATCTCTATACATCTGTGTAGAACCGAGGTGAATATAATAGGAAGAACTATGAGCCTCATCTAAAATCTTCTTTCTTAAGTCATCAACATTAGGCACACACAGTCTACCTTGGTGCCTAAGGGCACTAGCTCCCCTTTGGGAGAAAACCTCCACCTTACCATCTCTCACCAAGGCCTTCAACTCTAACAAGGCGGGGTCAAGATCTTGCCTTGTCTTCACCTCCCCAATCAATGAAGATTTAGAACCATTAACAACCACTACACCACCATTATCAATCTCCTCCAATCTAACTCCCAATCTAGCCAACCGAAGGACCTCCCTAGCCACCTCTTAGCCACCGTCATCAATATGAGCTAGGCTACCCATAGTCACTCTACTCAACGCATCAGCCATAACATTAGCCTTACTGGGGTGATAATGCACATTCATATCATAATCTTTGAGGAGCTCTAACCACCTTCGTTGTCTTAAGTTGAGATCTTTTTGGATGAACACACATTGGAGACTCTTATGATCAGTGAACACATCAACATGAACCCCATACTATCAATGACACCAAATTTTCAAATCAAATACCACGACGACGTATTCAAGATCATGGGAAGGATAATTCTTTTCATTCACCTTATGTTGTCTAGAGGCATAAGGTATCACCTTACCAGTTTGCATCAAAAGACAACCCAAACCGATTCTTGAGGCATCACAATACATAACAAACCCTTCCAACCCTTCCGGTAGAGACAAGATAGGAGCGGAGACAAGCTTATCTTTCAAAGTTTGGAATCTCTTTTCACACTTACTGGTCCACACAAATTTAGCCTTCTTTTGGGTTAACTTAGTATGGGAGAAGCAATTGAACATAAACCACTAACAAACCTTCGGTAGTAACCCGCCAAAACCAAGAAGCTTCTAATGTCCAATGGAGTCTAAGGTCTAGGCCAATTTCTAATCAACTCCGTCTTCTTAGGATCCACCTTAATACCATCACCCGACACCACATGACCTAGGAAGGCTACCTCTTTTAATCAAAACTCACATTTTTCATATTTGGCATACAACTTCTCCTCCCTCAAGATTTGAAACACCACCCTCAAGTGATCTACATGATCCTCCTCACTATGGGAAATGATCAATATATCATCAATAAATACCACCACAAACAAGTCAAGGTAGGATTTAAAGACCCTATACATAATATCCATGAAGATATTCGGTGCATTGGTCAACCCAAAAGACATAACCACAAGCTCATAGTGCCCATACCTTGTCCCAAAGGCCGTCTTGGGAATGTCACATTCCCTCACCCTCACTTAGTGATACCCGGACCGAAGATCAATCTTAGAAAAGTGACTAGCCCCTTGAAGTTGGTCAAAAAGAGCATCAATCCTTGGTCGAGGGTACGTATTCTTCATGGTGACCCTACTAAGTTATCGGTAATCAATGCACATTCTAAGAGTACCATCCTTCTTCGACAGACAACACTAGTGCACCCTAAGGTAATAGGCTAGCCCTAATAAAGCCCTTTTGTAAGAAATCCCGCAATTGCTCCTTCAACTCCACAGAGGCCATACAGTAAGGAGGAGTAGAATGGGTTAAGTGTTGAGAAGGAGGTCTATACCAAAATCTATTTCCCTTTCGGGAAAGATACCAGGAAGCTCATTGAGAAAGCCATCAAGGAACTCATTAACCACCAGAACCGACTCTATGGGAAGGACTTTGGACTCAACATCCCTAACCCTCACAAGATGATAGAGACACCCCTTAGAAATAAACTTTTGAGCTTTAATGCAAGAAATAAACCTACCCTTGACCACCACATCATCACTCTCCCACTCAAGAATGGATTCATTGTGGAATTCAAATTTCACCCTACGGGTTTTCCAATTAATAGAGATATAATATGCACGCAACCAATCCATCCTAAGAGTGACTCAAAATCTACTATATCCAACTCAACAAAGTCACAAGGAAACATTTTATGCAAAATGAAAATGGGACAATTTCTATAGACCTTCTAGTAACAATGGATGCACCAATGGGAGTAGACACCTCATATGGCTCAACACTACAACTCGGGTTTAACATGAAACTTTTTTGAAACAAAAGGAATAACAAAAAAGAGAGTGGCACCCGGGTCTATCAATGCATATACATCAAAATCAAGGACTTTTAATGTACCAATGACGACATTGGGCACCTCATATACCTTTTGTCTCCCTTGAAGAGCATAGAATCGATTGTTCCTTGGGGCACCACCTTGTTGACCTCTCCTTCCTCTAGGACCCGCATTTGCACTTTGGCCTTATGGGCTACCATCTCCACCCTTGTTTTTATTACTATGACAATCAATCTTCTTGTGACCCACTTCTCCATATCTATTTCAAGCATTGGTTTCCTCAAACATGGGCCATCATGGCCTTTACCACATTTTGTGCCGTAAGATTAGGCACCACACCACCATCTTGGACCCTTGGGTTGTCATTAGTAAACCTCCTATTAGGAGCATTAAAAGACCCTTGACCTTGATGAAACCGGCCACCCTTGAGACCTTGGGATCTACCTTCAAAACGGGCCTTCTTAGCCTCACCCATTCTCCTCTTTCTCAAATTTCCCCCTCCAATTGTTCGGCATAAGTCATGAGGTGGGAAAAGTCCATATTACCTATCAACATGGTGGCACGACACTCTTCATTCACTAAATTAGATACTGCCATCACAAACTTATTCATCCTAGACCTTGGCTCAGCCAACAATTGTGGAGCATACTTAGAGAGTTTGTTGAACTTAAGGGCATACTCCCTCACACTCATAGACCCTTGCTTTAGATTCATTAATTTCATCATTCTTTCCTCCCTTAGATCAAGAGGGAAGAACCGGTTGAAAATGCCGCCTTGAACTCCTTCCAAAGGACCACATTGTTATTCTCCTTCTCCTCCTTCTATTGAGTGAACCATATTTGGGCCACCCCCTTGAGTTGGTAAACTGCCCACTTCGCCTTTTGCTCCAATCTAACCCCATAATAGGTAACACTTTTATACCTCATCAATAAATTCTTGAGGGTCCTCATCCACTTTAGACCCAAGGAACTCTGGTGGGTTCAGCCTCATGAAATCCCTCACTCTAGATGGCGGAGTAGTTGCATGAGGAGCTTGGGCCCCTTGGTTAATTTTATTAGTCATGACTTGAGTTAACATGGCAATAGCATCCCGGAACTCTTCATGAGCCGGTTGTTCTTCAGCTGTACGAGCTATTCTTTCTCTTAGGATAGGCATGATCTAAAATAGCAAAGAACATTCATTAGGGGAAAGACTTGCCTTAATTTCTATAGCACGACATAGATCAAGAACAAGGGAAACATTTCCTAAATTGCCTTCTAGCCTCTTGCTCAAAATTGTGGTGCACTTTACAACCATGAACAAAACTCCAATTGACGCGGTGTGTTGGATTCTGAGGACCATTAATAACCTAGTGTTCTGATATCAAGTTTTCACGACCCAATCAAAGGGCCTAAACGTGACACAACAAATGGGAACCCGAAGGAGACCCCAAACAAGCCTCTTAGCATATCATTTACACATTCTTAGTCGTGGAAGCAATTAAACAATAACAAGAGAAAATAAATAAGGATAGAAAGGACTAAGGGAAGTCTTTAATAGCATAAATCATCAAAAGAGTCAAACCTCAAGCATAATTACATCACTTATTCAACAACATCTCTACACATGGAATTGAGCAGGGGCCACGAAACTTTCCGAGCTCACCCTCATAGTCATAAGAATCTAAACAAAGAGAAGCGTCATTACATAACATAAGGTCAATAGCTATTGTCCTCGAAGTTGAGGACTCACCAAACTTGCTTGAAGAGATATTAGTAGTCACGCAGAGGAGAAAGATGATCAAGTAGAGCTCCAGTTCCTACATGGTAACATCATGTAGGGATAGAGTATGCTTTAGTACGTTTGAATGTATTGAGTATGTAGGATACAATGCAACAAGAGATAGGCAACATAGTCAAAATACATATACATAGGCAAGAGATAGTATATTAGCAACATGGCATATATGATCAATGCTCAGAGTAAACTATGCTTAGATAGAACATAATACATGTGTAGCAAGAGACCATCATCATAGACCAAACAACTAATACTTGGAATCCAATGCATATCACACCTTTGAAAGGTGATTGAGGTATCTACCCCTCAATTGGTAGTATAGGGCTAGCATCCCCAGACAAGGTGGATAAGGTGTATACCCCTCAACTTGGTAGTACAGGTGTAACACCCCTCGACAAGGTGGTCTAGGTATATACCCCTCAACATGGGGCCTAGCACCCCCCAACAAGGTGGTCAAGATATGTACCCCTCAACATTGTAGTACGGGCCTAGCACCCCCCTACAAGGAGATTGAGGCATATCACCCCCTCAGCAAGGTATGGTCAACTTGCAACACTATAGATGCTTTCAAAAAATCAACATATATACTCATTCCTTTCATTATCATAAAGTCACTTAACTTATAAGCCATGCAATAGACCTTCAATAACTCAAGAACCTTTAACCGGATATTTTATCAAACACTTGCGAGTGTATAATGCTAGTTCAAAATCATGCATTCAAGAGTAAAATCATGTGAGAAAACTTAGTATAAATTAACCCACAAACACTTGGTAATACCCTCATGCAAGATACATTAAAACCCCTTATCAAATCTCATAATAGATCATAGATTCATAGCTCGAAACATACTAAACCATCCATATCTTATGGAACCCTAATATAGTTTATAATCAAGTTCATAATGAGTAATATCCACAAGTAAATCAACTTGGAAACATGCAATATACATAAAAAGGAAGGTTGAGCACCATGAGTGAAAGGACCCGATGGTTGAAACCCACATACCTCAACTTTGGGGATTTCCTTGAAGAAGATTTTAATAAGAACTTAAAGCTTGAATGAATTTCTTGAGATCCAGATTGAGTTTGGGACACTTGAATTTGAATGAAATATTTGTTTAAGTGTTAGCGAGGGTTTTAGGGAATGTCTTGAATGATATTGGGTTGAAAAATGACTAAGTATATGTATTTTTAGGCATAGGAAGGCTTAGGCCCAAGACCCCAAGGCCTTAGACTGAAATTAAAAAACAGACAATAAATTGATGGTCTGCACCCTAGCCGCGTCACACCAGTGGCGCGGTTCTATTCTGTTTCTCGTCAACTTTGGAAAATCAAATTTTGATACTGATGCTCTAAAACGGGGTTATACCTATTTCCCGCTCAATTATCTCCCTGATCAAGAATATAATGTCGGATTTTTGATATCACACATGTATTTTTAGATATATGGAAATTACAATTATTGACATTTTCGAGGCACATTTTTGGGCACTTTTTGGGGTGTTTCATCAATGCTCAGATTGTTAAGTATTAGAGACACAATATTCACATTAGCACAACTTTTCATATATGCATGGGGATTGGCGAAATTCAAGGACACCATTTGCAATCATTCATCAATTCAATTCATAAAAAAGAAAATTAGAATAAACAACAAATTTAACTCTATTATAACCTAAATTTAAATTTATTTACAACCCAAAAAATTAGATTGTCTCGACATTCATCAACAAAATCAAATAAACATCATTGTCTCAACAAATCATCTAAAAAACATAAAGTAATGATCATCATCAATAGAGATAGGGAACTCCACATGCTCACCACCTCCTAATTAAAAAACATTGTCCTCAATGTGCAAGGGACAATAGAAATCAATCATAAAATAAATAAATAAGTATCAGAATTCCTCTTATCTGAATCAATCCTGCTGTGGTAGTGGTGGTTGTGGTGGAGCTAGAGAAGTGGTCATGGGGGCATCAATGCCCTTATCTATCAGTGCACTCTAAAGGATAATCAAAGGTCTCACAGGCTCGGGCTTGAACTCGGCCTCATCTATACTAGTGCCTATCATGGACGTGTCTAGAAGAGATGTTGCGTTCACAATGTCAATGATTTGGCCTTCCACCCGTGCTAACTTTTCACGATCCTTTTGTCTAGGCTCTGCTCCCGTTGCTTTTCATCGTTTTCTGGGGCGCTTGCTTCCTTGGCTTCTTAATTGCCTTCACCCAAAACATCCACATTGAACGTATCATCGAGAACTATAGTCATATCCACTTTGAATGGATCCTCTAGCCCATCGCAAAAAGTGTCTGTGGCCGAAAGGCTACCACCTACTTTTTCAATAAAGCAGTGTCAGCTTTTAAAGCCAAAAAGTTAGCACTACCACCGCCAATCTTCTTTACAACTGTTACCCTATCCTTCATGCTGGCCAATTCCCTCTCATGGTCATCAATCAATCATCTCAAGCCTATCCATCCTCAACTTGTATGCCTCTATCAACTCCGGCTGCTTGGCCTTAGCCTCAGTATACGACTTCAAAGCTTGGGCTATGGTTGCCTCAACCAGCTTAGGCACGAAAGACTAAACCTTTTGGCATGAAAATTGGCTAATTTAGCCGTCAGGCAAAGCCATAAATAGTAGGCCTAGTGAGCGGGGGTTGTTCATATTTGGCTTGTGGCTCTACATGTGCCTCACCAGTGGGAATAGGAGCAGAAGATGAATGTAAATAAGTGAGGAAAAAGTTATACCTGTCTTGAGGAGCAACTCTACACTGCTAGACTCAAGGGCCTCAACATTAACTACCATTTTTTTTGATGTCGCCCAAGTTATACCTCCTTTTAAGAGGATAACGTGGTTGTTGACAAGAAATAGAACCTAACAAATATTAGGGTCAAACCTTCAGGGAATACGTAGATTTAAGAGAATTTGCTGATTGCAATTCGAATGGTTAACCAACTTACTTCCCCAAAGGGGGGGGGGTTGCAATAATCAATGAATAATATAACTACACTAAATATCACAAGAGAGAAGTCAATATGCAGAGAAACTAAAGTATTGTGTTCCCCATGATTCCCAACTCAATATCACCGGATAACCTAATTCTTTTCTAATGTATAGCATGCAGGACGTTAAGTTATGTTTACCAAGACCTTTGGTCAAAGGTGAGAGGTGAATGTCACTATGAGACTTGGCCCATCTCCATAGTGTGCATTACTAACCCTTACCTATTAGTCCATGTACAACCTCCCCTTGTCCTAGTTTGGTTGATTAGACGAGAACATATAAATCGAATCCTGTTAATTAATCTCTTTTCCTATTCATTACTATCTTGGTCCAATCAGTAACACTAGGCGGGTTCTAATGTTGGCTACCACTAGAAAACATGAGAAGTGAAAAGAATTAATTGATACATGCATATACACTTTTCAAGAATCATGAGTGATTCGATTTTATTTTGTTAGTTTTTCATGGTTCCCACAACCCTAGTTTTGGATTTAGTTACTCATGCTTTGTGTAGATGGAAGAATTATGGATTGAGAAAGTATAATTGAACACTTACACAATAGAATTAAGAATAAGCATATCCAACTTCAATGAGAATCAAAAGCTTAAAGATGAAATTCAAACACAAGTGTTCTCGAAGAATCTCTAATATGATCTCACAATCTTCTCTCTCTAATTACTGAGTTCTCTGAGAACCAAGTGAAAATTTCTGAAAAGCAACTTAATAAACCTATTTATAATAAAAATACAAGTCCTAAACAAAATAGGAGAACTAGTCGGAACGCCATACAAAAGGTGTTTACGGGACGTAATGCATTCTACGGCTCGTAATCGGGCTCTCGTACTTAGCTGCTGAAAATCTAGACTTCAACTCTACGACAACCCTCTATGACTCGTTAAGTGGTTTACGACCTGTAAAGGTGTTTTGTCTAATGAAACTTCAGGAAGTCCCAATCTTTGATCCTTAGGGTACGAACTATCTTTTACGACTCGTAAAACCTTCTACGGCTCGTCTACATTCGTAGAATAAACTTCAGTAAACAACCTCTCACTAGAATAGTTCATGAAACCACCCTATGGCTCGTAGAATGATCTACGGCCCGTAAAAGTCTCGTATAATAGCAAAAATCAGTAACTTCTGCACTTTTTCCCAAAATCAAGGCCAACCTGTATTTCTATAAATATAAACACAATAGCACATAAAACCAGCTAACATCGCATTGAGAACACACAATATTCCAAGTTTCAAGCATCATAATTGTCTTATTTCGGCAGCACATCAATACCCTCAACTTAAAATTGTTGCTTGTTCTCAAGCGACGGGCTCAATGTATATAGATAATACAGTAACACACAGACCTCAACCCGATGACATATATCACAATAAATCTCAAAATCAGACACCCGCACTAACTTTTCAAAACAGGATCAGACAACTATCTAGCAAACCAATATAAACTAGTGTATGTGACAACACAACTATGACAAGTAAGGTATTAACAACAATCCACAATCACTAAACAAGTCTAGTGCTAACAATGCAATGCAAGTGCCCTCACAAAAAGAAGTCCCACATCTGACACTCAATGATGTCTTCATGTTTAACCTTGGGACATTGCAAGATCATAAACTCTCACAAAAGATATTCTCGCATAATGTCTCGTACCATAGGCTTGCTCCTATACTCAAGATTCAAACCTCAACTATCTGGACTAGGATCACTTTAGGAATTTCTAGGCTTGTAACATAGTTAAGGGGCTTTGGTACGATATTATGGTAAAATAGTGACTAAAGGCCCTTATTGACACTATGTTTTTCTACACTTTTGCCCTACCAACACTGTCATTTTCACTTTATTCTCCCTTTTTCTTATTTCAAACTTTTTTGGGTGCTTTCATTTCATTTTTTTTAGTATTTTGCCTTTTTTCTACACATCATTTTGCTTTTTAGCTCCCAACTAAGGCATCACTTATTTTTCTTGCACCCATGAAATGATCCCAAAAAGTGCCCGAAAACGTGCCTTGGAATGCCCGAAATTTAAAATTTTATATATCTTAAAATTCATTTGTTATTTCAGAAAAAAGACTTCATATTCGCGATTAGGGGGTCAAAGTTAGGTGAAAAAGGGTGTAACCTCGATTTAAGAGTGAAGATTAGCAATTATGAATTCTTATGTGACGATTTCCAATGAGGTCTACGCGATGGAGGTGTAACGCGCCAGCAACCAATCTCGGTGTACTTTTTTAGTTTATTCAAATTTTCTATGTGTTGGGCCCAAGTTTACCCAAATGTATTTTTAACTATACTTAGCCAAATTTCACTCTCATATCATCTTAAATATTTTCCAAAACTCACTAAAACACTTAGTCAAATTTTCACTCTCCAAACTCAAGTCCCAAACCCTTATCCCAAGCTAAGGTTCTCCTTCAAGGTTCTTCTTCAAGCGTCAAGTCTCCATCTCCAATCTTTACTAAGTTCAACTTTAAGCCAAGGTATATAGGTTTCATTCATGGGTTCCTTTCACCTTGAGACCCAAGCCTCCTTTTACTTAAATTGCATGATTTAAAGTTGATTTACAAATGGGTCTTGCTTATTATGAAATTCACTGCACACTATGTTAAAGCTATGTAAAGTTGTGACTATTTTGCTATGTTTTGAGCTATAAATCTTGGGTCTATTGTAAGATTTGAGAAGGGGTTTCAATGTATATTGCTTGAGGGTATTGCAAGGTGTTGAATGATGGTTTTACAATGAATTTTCTTGCATGATTTCATCTCCAAATTGCATAGTTTTATACTATCATTACACACCCTCTAAAGGTTTGATAAAATGTTCGGATGTGGTTTCTTGAGAAATTGAAGGTCCAAAGCATGAGATAAGATATGAATGACTATATAATGATGAAATGAGCTTATATATATGATATATCCTAAAGTATTGCATTATACCATGCCCGATCCAGGTGACTTAGTTGAGGGGTCAACATCTCAACCATTAGGGTGATGGGTTCTATCATCACTAACCTTGATGAGGGGTTTGTACCTCACACACTAGGGTGATGGATGCTATCATCACTAACTTTAATGAGGGGTTTGTACCTCACACACTATGGTGATGGGTGCTATCACTAACCTACTAAGGGGTTTGTTCTTTGGAAATCTAGCTTGGTCTTTTCTTCACATATGATATCCTATATGAGCATGAGTTACTTAAGCATGTTTTATTTAAGCATTGAACATACATGCCATATTGTTATATTATTTTGATATTATGCATTTTGATTATGATTCCTATCTATTGTTGCATTGCATTTTACATATTTAGTACATCCAAACATACTAACGCATACTCTATGCCTACATGATGTCACCATGTAGGAGCCGGTGTCCAAGTTGATCATCCCCTCCACGTGGCTAGTTCAGTGCTATTCAAGTTAGTTGGTGAGTCCTCCACTTCGGGGACCTTAGTCTATACTTTCTCTTGTTATGTATTGAGATACTCTTCTTTATGTTCTATTTGACTATGAGCGTGAGCCCGGTTGCTTTGTCTTAGCTCCCGCTCATATCTATGTATTAGAGGTGTTTGTTGGACATGTTATGTATCTATGTTATGCATTTGACTTTTGTCTCTTGACTATGATGATATTGTGCAAGCTTTTTCCCCTCAGCCCAAGTTTCCCTATTCTTTTGTCTTTGATGCTCAATTTATTGCTTCTGCGACCAAGGATGTGTAATGATGCTTTATGAGGCTTGCTTGGGGTCCCTTCCGGTTCCCCTTGCGCCGTGTCACGTTTAGTCCCTAGGCTTGGGTCGTGAAAACCTAGCATATGATTTTTCCTTTTTCTCGCTATATCACGTCACCTCCTCATTTTTGTGTTTCACCCTTACACTAGTCACCCTTAATTTAGGCTTTTGGCCTGTATTGAGGTGCATAATATCTGTCCTCAGAACTACGGCCACTTTGGCACCCTCAACTTAGGCTTTTTGCCTTAGTCAAGGTGCAAAATGTTCAAGGAAGGACCACGTCCAATTTCAAGATTTTACAACTAACAAGGCTAGGTTAATCAGGTGTTTTCAAAGAATAGATACATGTTAGGCTCAAACACTAGGAGCAAGGGATATATCATCGTTTCAGTTGGTCAGTTTTAGGCTAAGTGTACTATTAAGAACAATGGGCTAAGATCCTTTCCTAATCCAATTAACCTACACGGGCTAAGATCCTTTCCTAATCCAATTAATCTACAATCCAACTTAGAGTAATCGGGTAAGTGCTGAATAAGCACCAAACACATGACTCTAGCAAATTAAGCTCATACATACATGAAATTGCATACATTATCAACAAAAGACTCATTTCATGCTTTATATCTCAAGTTATCCTCACTTATCAGAACAAACATTGTCACACACCTAAATATGCGTAGTTGTTATCTAACTACTAATCAAAATTTTTTAGTGCGTATCATTTTTCAAAAAAAATCCCAAAATCATGTTATATGCCACAACTATTTGTGATATGCTTAAAATACTATCT
>JAPFFP010041911.1:0-14700 GCA_026153255.1 Solanum medicagineum | reverse complement strand
CATGCAAAAATAACAAAGAAATTAAGTTATTATATCATGCATGATTAATCACAATTTAATGTCTAAAATTTATTTATGTGATCAACTTTTATAATTTTATTCAATTAAAGATGATGTGGCTAATCTTTAATCAAATAATATCATAGGTCACTTAGACATTATTCTGATTTAACTTCTACATCTTATGTGATCCTAAATATAATATATATAATTTTATTTAATCAAGATTGTTGTGGCTAAGTCTTAATTAAATAAAATTATAACGATCACTTAGACATCAAATCTTATAGTTATGTTAGACAGATAAACAACAAATCAAACAACCATTTAGTATGCAACCATACATAATGTTTAAAAATCATATGACTGTTTGAAAATAAATTTTCATAAGATATCTAATATTAGGTTGCATCAAAAGTTTTAAAATAAGATCTAAAATTTAAGACCTATGTTTGAATGATTTTTGCAAATTCGAAAAACCAACAAAGCAGAGATACAATAATTGTTGTGATACCAAATATAAGTAAACATAGAGCAACAACCTAATATTAGGTTGCATCAAAAGTTTTAAAATAAGATCTAAAATTTAAGACCCATGTTTGAATGATTTTTGCAAATTCGAAAAACCAACAAAGCAGAGATACAATAACTGTTGTGATACCAAATGCAAGTAAACATAGAGCAACAGCACAGTGGAATAGTAGATCGATATACCTCCATCCATTGTTGGAGATGTAGTCGAAATCATCGTCATTTGCTTTCCACCTTTTGGTAAGTCTTCTAAGCATTCAAACCTCATACAAGATGGTGTGGAGTAGAAAGAGATTTATGCTTAGGGACTTTTAACCAGATGTACCCTATTTATAGCTATTCTACCATCAAGAATAGTAGCGGGGGATTTAGTGGTTAGTGGGAAGTTAGTGGAAAGTTGTAGAGTAGTGGAGTAGCGGGAAGTTAGTGAAGTAGTGGATTAGTGGATGTAGTTATGTAACTTCCATGGGTAGTGGATGTAGTGGTAGTTGCAACTTCCATGGAAGTTATAAACCACATCCAAGGAGGTTATGGAAGTTACAGACCACTATCCATGGAATGTGGCCAACATTCCAACAAGGAGAACTTAAATCTCTGGAAATGATCCACGCAAGTAATCTTCAGGCGAGGCATTTGATCAGGAAGTTGCCAAAACACGAAAAAATCAAAGACATCTTACTAGAAAATGCAGATCTCGACAAACTTTTAGATGATGAATTTTGAGAAAACCTTATTTTCTTTGAGAAAAAAATCATATAAAAATTCATACCAAAGAAGAAAACTATAGCTCTCAAAGATATGCTGATTGTTACTATCATTGTAAAAATCAGGCAGATTGCCCAAAGATATAGTACCATGTAAAATTATGTCTTGGGTCTAACTCATACCCCAAAAGCTATCTCAGTCCAAGCCTTATAAGAAAGTCATCCATCTCATTAACCACCAATATGAGACCTTTTTTATTCTTCAATGCCCCACCTCACACCTAGTGCTTAGCATCTGGTGCATGGGCTTTTTGAGGGCCCAACATTGAGTGAGACGAGTCCTATTTTGATACCATGACAAAATGACTTGATTATGGAATTGAACACACTCTTTTCATTGAAGCAAAAGAATGGACTACTTACATTCTACACCCATGTGAGCATCTATTTATATACAATTAGTATAACTAATCACTAACAAATAAAACAAGCTATCTAATAGAGTGTTGACAACTGGTTAACTAACTTCCAACAACTTCAGCTACTAATCCTAATACCCCATTAGTCCAGTAACCAACTTGTTAGGTCCAGTAGCTAACTAGGCAGGTCTTCAAGACTTAGCTATATTCTTGGTATATTCCTCAATAAAAAGAAACACCAAAAACACAACAATTCAAATAACTTTGCAGCATGTGGAGTGAAGAAGATGAATCTTAAGAAGAACTAATAGGAACAATAAGTATATGCTTTATGGCAATATGTGAATCAAGTATGGTAAGATTTTCATACTATCCTAATTATCTAAATCTCCAAGATTCTTCTTGACTTAGTCACCGACGATCTTCAATAATTAATATATAATATAACAAATCAGTTAAACGAAAAAAGAACTAAAAATTCTTCTCAAAATAATTCAAATTGAAGTTGACTTGCTTGAGGAAAAACTAGATAAAATCAAAATGCAACTAAATAGCTTTAAGAAATCACCTACTAATAGTGCCTTCAAATCCAACAGCTACCATACTGATTATCATAAGAAAACTTTTTTTGTATTAATTCCTCTCATAAGTCTTCAAATAAATTTTACTCCTACAAATTAATCTTTTAATCAACACAAACCCATATGTTTCATTTATGGGGTTTGGGTTGTAAGTCTTTAATACATAAATAAAAAAGAAATTGCCCTGAAAAATGGATTTGTAAATGAAAATATCTAAGACTGGGTAAGAAAAGTACCAATCATCAAGAACCCAAAAATATTTAAAGAAACTGATCTTCTGTGAGTTACTATATAGAATTCAACATAATCCCCTACATTGGCACCACTTGCCGGGTGGAACTCCATCTCAAAGCATGCAACATCATATAACATAATTGGTCTACTGGATCCACCAGCCTAGTCTATAAGGGTTCCTATGGTGACACATAGTTAATAGGAAAAGGATTTCTTCTAGTGCTCCTTTTACTGAACCATACCTCAATGCCTCATTCGGTGCTACGTCATCCCACATAATTTCTTTAAAGCATATACTTAGTCAAATTATGACACTTAGAATCATAAGTAGTAATTTCAAAGAGTAGCTCAAAACTTAGGAACCACCAAGTGGGAAGTGTCCTTTCATCTCGGGGGCTATCATAAACATTATTTAGGGCATTATTGACATGCTTTTATCTTTGACAAAACATCAACGTAAAACCTTATTACACTCCATATTCATCATCAATATATCATGCAAAGATTGACTTAAACTTAGTGGGCTCAGTCGTTCACTAGAAAACTCATGAATCAAAAGGATCATGCATAATCATAGGAAAAATATGCTTATTTAAAACATAAATTAGCAACCCACACATCATCATTTAAAACCCTAATAATTGGGGTCATTACCATCAACTTAAAACTCATGTGGATACTTAACAAGCCATGGTAATAACATCAAAGGCAAAATATATCAAAATACATCATGAAATCATTATTAGCATTTGTCGTAGTATTTAAAGGAACATAAAAAAAAAGTAAAAGCTTTAATGGAGGACTTTATCGGTGAAAGGAATCCACAAATCTACTCACATATCTTAGTTGGGTTCTAAGAAGAAGAAACTCAAAGTGTTTGGGAAGAATCTTGAAACCCTAGCCTTTTGCTATGCCTTCCAGAGAGAATAATGCCTTAGGATTTGGAGAATATGGGAGAATGAAAAGAATGGGAATCCATAGGGGTTTTAGGTTTGATTAGGAGCCTAAAGAATTATAAAAATGATGTAGTTTAAGTCTAGGATTCATGAAAAGGACAAAAATGTCTTTCATTAAAACTGCCGAACACGAATCATGAGACCCTGATTATAGATCGAGGACTAAACCATGAGTCGTAGTTCATGTCGCCCTATTCTCCTTTTCTAATTTTCAGAGTTCGGCTACCGACCTACCAATCTACCAAACCCAATCCACAGGTCATACACTGATCTATGAGTCATGGATTACCTCATGGAATCACTCCATACATGGTCAAATTTCCACTTCTCAGGGCCTGATTGACAAGCACAAACCATAGACCATGAACAGGACCACAGGTCGTCTTGTTGGTCATGAGTTACCTTCTACATATTTGGATCTCACTCCTATGACTTGATCTATGATCTGTGTTTCCTTCAATGGATTGTATATGGTCATCGTGGATCTTTTGATACTTAACAAAATTTTGAATTCTTGAAGCCTCCTATTCACGAGCCTAGTCTATGGCTTGTGGATCGAACCACGAGCCTTAAACTGGGCTCATGAAATGGGTTTTGAACTTTCCCAGTCCAACTTTTCTATACTTTCTGGACTTCTAACTTGAGGGTCCTTACATTATCTCCCCCTTGGTAACATTCATCCCTGAATGTACGTAAGCGTAGGTTCTAAAGAGTTAAACATTAGCTAAACCCCAACATGTATGCGAAAATGTAATCTAAACATACTTTCATAAAATTTTCAAAATCCATACTTAAAAATAGATCTCTAAATAGTCCATAAACATGAAAATAAGCGTATGCATCATGTAAAAACTAGAATGCAAGGAATTGGATGTTCTGGGAAAAAATGTCTTGATACCTCGGCCTGAGTAAAATGGAAAATCTATGGGTAATGCTTCATCGTGTCTACTTCCGCTTCCCACATTGCACCTTGAACTCGTTAATTCCTTGTTCATTAGCCTCTTCACTTGCCGGCCTAAGATTTCAACTGGTAAATCTTCATAACTCTAATTCTCCTCAATGTTCACCTCTTCCAATGGGACTATAGAGTTTGCATCACCCATGAACTTTCTCAACATTGATACATGAAAAATCGAATGAATCAAGTTCATTTCCATAGGTAACACATACTCATATGCCACTTTGCCAACTCTTGTCACCACCTTGTTAGGCCCTTCAAGGCTAAGGCTTCATTTCCCCTTTTTGCCAAATCAAATCACACCTTTCATGGGAGACACCTTCAAATAGACCAATTTTAACTCAAGGTCCTTTTTCCTCACATAGAAGTAGGAATTTTGTGGACTTTGATCCATTTTCAATTTCTCCCTTATGAGGCTCACCTTTTCCACTGCATCGATGACTAAATCCGACCCTAGGAAGGCTATCTCACCAATTTCAAACCACTCAACAGGTGATCTATACCGTCTACCATATAGAGCTTCAAATGGTGCCATCAAAATGCTTGACTGGAAGCTATTGTACATTATAAGCAAACTCAAATAGAGGAAAGTGATCATCCTAACTCCCCTTAAACTCCAACACACAAGCTCTCAACATATCCTCCAAGGTTTGAATTGTTCTCTCGGCTTGCCATCGGTTTGAGGATGGAAGGCAGTACTAAATTTCACCTTAGTACCAAGACCCCTTTGAAAATATCTCTAAAAATGAGAGGTAAATGGGCCACATAATCTAATATGATAGACAATGGAATCCCATGCAACCACACAAATTCTCGAATATATAATTGAGCATAGTCTTTGGCACTAATTGAGCATATGGAGTCAAAGGGCTTCTTTATCTTAGTGAATCCCACTACTAAGTCCATATTGACCTCTTCCCACCTCCAAGTAGGAATGTCAATGTCTTGAGCTAGGCCATCCGGCCTTTGATGTTCAACCTTATCTTGTTGGCAATTGGCACACATGGACATAAATTTGCAGTGTCCTTCTTCATTCCGTTCCACCAAAAGACTTCTCTTAAATCTCTATACATCTTTGTGGAATTGGGATGAATAGAACAGGAAGAGTTATGAGCTTTTTGCAATATCAACCCCTTCAACTCACTGTCATTCAGCACACATAACCTCCCTTGATAATAGAGTATCCCATCTCCCTATTGTGAGAAGACTTCTACTTTCCCTTTCTTCACCAAGGCTTTCAATTCCACCAAGATGGGATCAAGGAATTATTTGGACTTGAAATCCTAAATCAATGAAAACTTGAAACCATGTAGCACCATCAAACCACCACTACCGAATTTATTCAACTTTACCCACAATCTAGCTAACCTATGGACTTCTTTGGCCAACTCTCTTTTTCCACCATCTTCTATGTGAGACATACTACCCACGGAAATTCTACTAAGAGCGTCGGCTATCATATTGGCCTTGCCTGAGAGATATTTCACACTCATATAATAGTTTTTGAGAAGCTTTAACCATCTCTACTGCCTTAAGTTGAGGTCTCTTTGAGTGAACACATGTTGAAGGCTTTTGTGATTTGTGAAGACATCCACATGGACCCCATACAAGTAATGACGTCCAATTTTCAATACAAATAGCATGGCTGCAGTTCAAGTTCATATGTTGGGTAGTTCTTCTTATGCACGTTCAATTACCTTGAGGCAAAGACAATCACCTTACTGAGTTGCATCAACACAAAACGCAACCCAATCCTTGAGGCATCACAATAGACCACAAACCCATCAGTTTCCTCCAGCAAGATCAAGAATGGAGCCAAAGTCAACCGATCCTTCAAGGCTTGGAAACTCTTATCATATTCATCTGTCTACACAAACTTCGCCCTCTTTTGAGTCAACTTAGTCAATGGAGACAAAAGAGGATAAACCTTTGATAAATATCCTATAATAAAGGCTAGGCCCAGGAAACTCTTAATGTCCATAGAAGTCGATGGCCTTGGCCATTTTCTCACTGCTTTCATCTTCTTAGGATCAACCTTGATACCATCACCCGATACCACATGCCCAAGGAACACAGCCTCACTTAGCCAAAACTCAAACTTGTCAAATTTTGGAAATAGTCTTTCCTTTCTCAAGGTTTATAACACCACCCTCAAGTGCTCCATATATTCTCCCTCACTCTGGCAGTAGATTAGGATATCATCAATAAACACCACTATGAACATATCAAGGTAGGGCTTGAACAACCTATTCATAAGATCCATAAAGATTGTTGAGGAATCAGTTAGGCTAAAAAACATCACCACAAATTTGAAATGGACATACCTAGACTGAAAGTCGTATTAGAGACATCACTCTCCCTTACTCTTAATTGATGATGCCCAGACAACAAGTCAATCTTGGAAAAATACTTAGACCCTAATAGTTGATCAAACAAGTTATCTCCTTGGGAGTGGGTACTTGTTCTTAATGGAGACCTTGTTGAGTTACTGGTAGTCTATACACATTTAGAGTGACCCAACTTTCTTTTGCACAAACAAAGCCTCCGAAATGGGTCAACAATTGGCTTTAGTCAACACACTTGGTAGACGTGCCCAAATGGGAATTCTAACATCGAGTTTCATCTAGGAGGACTTTTTGTTCTATTCTCGAGGCTTCCAGTACGTGTTGGCTCCTTCAGTAGATTTTGATATTGGGAAATAGAACCCACATTGGAACAAAACATTCTCCAATAGGAATTTCGACTGCACCTTTTAGTTTGAAATGTCATTTTCGTTCAAATTTCATATATAAATTATACTTTTGTAACCCAGGATAAGGTTAGAGCATCGAACTTAAGTTTGATCAGTTGTTAGAAGCTAAAGGCAATGCGGGTGATGTGGACCAGCCAGGAGTTGCCATGAAGCACCATACAAAGCAATATTTTGCAAAAAGATGGACATAAAAATGTAAAACAACCATAACTTTGTCAATTTGTATTTGATTGTAGCAATTCAAAAAAGTATAATTGTGTGGAATATCATAATATACATCGTGGTGATCTTGAAAATCAGTTTTGGCACACGTTTTGAGGTAAACATTATTGTTTTTATTGTATGCAATGTTGTATATTGCCAAAAACTTAGAGTTATGATATCTCGATTATTTCTTATCAGAATTGAGTAAAATTTGGGTATAAACTGTAGTATTTTTTAAGACTTACTCGTGGCATGCTCAAATTCTATTGATTTGATTATATTTTTTAGGGATTTGTTAAAAAGTTTGTTGTATGTAAATGTTTTTGATAAGAAATACAACGTGAATTTTGAGTTATTTTTTATTGTTCTGAGCCTCATTTTAAGCTCATATTTTAGGTATAGATTCAGAGTGGTGTAAGGGTTATTTTACAAGGGTTAGTTTAGTATTTCAAGCATGGGGTCCATTTTTTCTCATTTTAGTTGTAATTGACCTATTCTTCCCCATTTCTCAAGATATTACAGTCAAAACAGTCATATTTATGTTGTGATTCAGAATTTGATAGCTGAGCAGTATTTGGAGGTAATCAGGAGGGGCAAAGCTCACGTGGATTGATCCAGAGTGTGCGGATTCACCTTTCAGGTAGGCTAGGCTTTCCTCACCTCTAGACTGAGCTGGAATACATATTAGATGCCTATTTATTGTTGGAAATCTCTGAGTAAAGCCTGTACATGTTAGTTGAGACTATGATATGTGAGCATTGTAATGGTTGTTTTTGGCATAATAGTTGATGGTAGAGTGGTTTAGGGCTCTGATGAACCTATTACAGGTTAGGTAAGATCTTATACTACTTCTATTGATATGTATGCCTATTTGGTTATTTGTATCCCTGTTTGGGTTGTCTAAAACTAGGGAACATTCTATATTCTAGGAATCGGCTATCGATTGTACTCTTACCTATGCACTGAGGTTCTGTTATTGTGATGTTATGGATACACTGGACCCCTGGTTACTTAGTGACGGGATTGTGATTCTAATTGTGAGATGTATGTTACACCCTAGGATTTAGCTGGATTATCTATTGTTATTCTAGATACTTGTTAAATTTCTTAGCTGGATTGCCTACTACTATATCCTCGGAACTTGTTACATCTATCAACTGGCTTGTATATTGTTGTCCTGGTACTAGTTATACTTATCAGCTGGATTGCTTACTATTGTTCTGGATACTTTGGATACTTTTGGTTATCTATTTTTCATGGGCTTTAGCCCTAGCATTAAGTCAATGTTGCCCTAGATTTGCATTATTCAGAGCCTATTTGGTTACATATACACATGGTATGGCTTGAGAGGCATGGATCCTAGAAGACTAGCTAAGTAGTTGACTATTCTTAGGTTTGAGTCCCTGATGAATTTTTCCTATGGTTCAAGTCTCGAATGATGTCTCCTAAGGTTCAAGTCCCGAATGACCTTTCCTTTGGTATGAGTCTGGGATCACGTCTCCTATGGTCTCAGTCCAGGATAACGTTTCCTATGATCGTTGTTTTGGGTGACATTTCCTGTTGTTCAAGTTCCAAATGACCTTTCAAGTGGTCTCAGTCTTGGGTGAGTTTTCTGTGGTTCGAGTCCTGGATGATTTTTCCTAGGAGCGACGCCCAATTGGTTGATCCTGGGTAGAGTCCCAGTGGATTGCCAGACCATTTGGCCCTAGCTAGCTTCCCCGGCTAGAGGCTAGGTCGAAAGGACCCAAGGTTCGAGTGGCCAACTGATATTATAGGGTTTCAAGTCCCCGTCTAATATTATAGAGGTTTGAGACCCCATGTGACTGTGTTCCGTACTGGTTGGGGTCACCTACCCACTGGTTACTGATCCTTTTATCCATACACCTATACACACCCTGATTGTGTGTGGGTGTACCTTCTGGTTATAGGGACCAGTTGGCGTACATGCATAGATACTAGGGCCTTACACCCACGTACGACACTATACCTCAATAGTGTGATAGTTGTGATATGGTTTCATTTGGGTTTCATTAGTTGGTCCCTCCTGCTTCTATTCGATTTCTTTTGGGTTAGCTCAATTGGGTTCCCTTTGTACTATTCAATTGGGTTCTTCTGGTTTTGTTTAGTTGGGTTCCCCTTGTTCTATTTAGTTAGGTTCTCCTGGTGCCACAAACATAGTTGACACTTGACCCTCGAGTTTTGCCAATTGGTATTATTGTACATTGTTTGGTTTCATTCAGTTGTGATTCTGTGCTTCTACAAACATTTCTATCATTTGGCCCAAGTTTAGATACCTAGCATTACCATATTTCATGGCAGTTGTTCTTACTATATGTACTACATTTCACTCAATCGGCCGATGATGCCTACTGGTTACCTTTCACCAGTACTCCCCTGCTTTTTTGCATCTGCTCATGGTGAAGATCCAAGTATGAGCCAAGATTGCTGATTTAGGGGCTCTGTAGATCCTTTAGGAGACTTTTTGTGAGCATTAGCAATTTTTGGGATCTTCTACAATCTCCTTCTGTTCATTTGGTCGTCTTTGTATTCAGATATTGGTCTTGTATATATTTATAGTTTTGTCTTGTATGTGTAGGATGTTATTCTGGTTTTGTGTGTGTGTGTTTATATATATGTCTATTTTAAATCTATAGTAGCTCTGTACAAGTGACTTTCATGTCCTGGAATAGGTCGTTGGCTTACTTTTGTGTGTTGTTAGCTACCAATATGCACAGTTATTAGACAGGTACCATGGGTAGTAGGTTGGCTTTCCTGTAGATGGATCTAACAGGCATCATCATGACTTGAAAGGTTGGGTCGTGACAGGAATCAATTAGGTAAGTCCTTTTTAACCATTTTCTTCAATTCTCATTGATTAATTCATAATTTCATCATCAAATTAAGGGTTTTGATCGAGGAAAATTGTGGAATTTCATGACTTGGTTTCCCAAATTTAAAATGAGAATTATGGATTCATTTCATCTCCTTTTTCAAAAAAATATTGTCGTTAGATTCCTAAAATCTCAAGGGTTATTTTCGTGTAAAATTTTCTAGATTTTCGACGCGTTTTTGGTACTGAATTTTTGGATGATTTTTTCTTTTTTCCTAAATTGCTTGATTTTATTGTTATTAGTTTTGTATTGTGATTGTGAATTCATTTCCAAGTAGATTATTGTGGTGATTCGGATTCGAACGAAAGGGAAAAGCTTTGTCACTGGAGTGATTGATTAACTAAATTAAGGCAAGTGGACTCCAATCCTTGTTGAGTTTACTGAACTTAATATTTCCTTTTATTCTAGTGGATATGATTTAAGTAATGGGAAGGTGGAAATGGTGATATGTATGACTTGATTCATGAATTAATATCTATTGTTATTGATTTAGTGTTGTGAAATGGGCTTATGATGCCATTGTTGATAATGTGAAAGTGTTTATGATGTTCTAATTATTGAACTTTGAGTCATGTTGCGTGGATGTATCTATTGAATTACTTTATGTAAAAACATTGAGCTAAATAATTATGATAAGATATTGTTGGAATTGTGGAACTAAAAGCTTGTGAACTGAAGACTTAATGATGAATTGACTTAAGTGATGATGAGAAGATGTTCTTGAGAGATTAAACTATGTTATGGTGTGATTATTATGTAATGTGTTGATGATGACTTTAATGTTGAAGGACAATGAAAATGATTGATGGTTTTTTGATAAATGATGCAATATGCTTGCATATTCCTTTATGCTTGCGAAAGTGATTATTGTGTCATGATGATATGGATTGCTTGATGTTCCATTGATGATGAAAAGTTGAAGGAAAATGGTTTCAAATAGAAAAAGAAAAGTAATTAAAAGTCGAAGGGAAATAGTTCCAGCTAAGATATGAAAGTAAATGCCAAAGGAAAATGGTTCCAGCAGATACATGGTCCATGTTTGTCTCCCATGGATTTGATCTAATTATATTGATGGATGTGTATCGTAGAACATATATGCATCATGATTACATGACATTGCATCACATGTGCTTACATTTCATAGCATTCACTCCATTTCAAATCATTCATTTCCTAAAGCTGACTTATGTGCTAAATGTGATGTATTGAATGATTTAAATATTGTATATTCTTGAGATTGAACTATTGAAAGGTTGTGATATATATTGAATAACTTCAGCCTTGTATATTGCGAAGTATAGACTATTGAGACATTGTATATGAGACTATAACTGTTTATATTTCTTATATCATGTATGTTGGCCTTTCTTGAGTGCAAGTTTTGTAGTTCAGAGGTATGTGGTTGGGATGGAAGGAGTGCTTAGTTCCTTATTCTCTACTTGTGATTAGGTCTACTTGTTAGGTACCATAGTACTCACCCTTATTTTTCTCCACTTGTGTGCAGCTTGTGAGCTTGGTTGCAACTAACATTCTTATTCTCCTTCTTCTTGTAGATCGAGCCATTGATAGTTCAGAGGTAGTTATTTTTTGTCCCAGCATACTCTCGGGATTATTAGATGTTATTAGTAGTTTTGTTCTATTTGAGAGACAAATACTATGGAGACTTGTTTATTTTCTTCTTGTTCCAATGTATAAGAGGTTGTACCTTGTGACAACCAGTTCTGGGATGGTTTATAGTTTGGATTATGTCTTTATGCTTTATAGTCTTCTTATTTGTAATGTTATCTTGATTTAGCTTTCACATTATCGTGTATTGTGTTTTGGGATCTATTTAAGTTGACTTATTTTGGTGGGATAAAGACAAGTGCCAGTACCCTCAAAACCTGATCGTGACGTGAACCTTATGTCAAATTGGAGAATACGAATTTTCTAGTCGTAAAATAAAGTTTCTAGGCTATTTAGTAAGTGAAAACTAGGTGTGCATGGTACCTAATAAGGTACAAGCAATAGTAGATTGGCTAGCACCTAGTGTGTTTTAAAGAGATCATTTTAGGAATTGTAAGCTATTACAGAATGTTCATAGCAGGCTATTAAAAAAATATTGCCCCATTGACAGGTTTGCTTAGAAAGACAATGAAATAGGTTTAGTCAGAATCAAGTGACAAGGCTTTTGAGCCATTAAATAATGCTATTGCTTTTGAACTAATACTGGGATTGCCTAACTTTGATCTATCATTATAGGTGCACATTAATGTGTCTGATTATTCAATTGGTGTTTGGTATAGGGTGAATATCTTGTTTGAATTTGAGAGTAGGAAATTAAATCTTATGAAGCAAAGGTATTCTACTCATAAAAGGGATATGGTGGAACTACTCTATTTTCTTTAAATCTGGATGGTGAATCTACTTGGAATGTATCACGATCCAAGCCTACAACCTAGTTGTAATATGATGAATAAGGAGCCTGAAGGTACCTCACCCAAGCCTCTTAACATATAAATAGCATATAAGGAAATCAAGAGGAGAATAACAAAACAAACAGAAGCTGACATAAGCATAACATGAGAGCCATATATAGCATAAAAGAAATATAAGTCTGGAATCAAAGTAACATGTCCAACAATTTCTCTGAACCATGACATAGATGGGGGCTTAGACAGGCCCGGCTCACCCTTAGCATAACAGAAAACTTGACTTTAATGCATAAATAGACATGAAGAAAGAAGTAGTGGGACTTGTCCCTGAAGAATGAGGACTCCCCCAAACTGGATCATCTATAAGCCTAAATCTAGCTACTTGGATGGATGATAGGATCACCTACACCTACACTGTGATATAATGTAGGCATAGAGTATGCGTTAGTACATTTTAATATACTAAGTATGCGGGCATGCAATGTAATATAAACATAATAATATCCTGCATTTAAATGTTACATGAACAAGGGCATATATACATAGAAGTGAAGTATAGAAGAACCATATAAAGATGTCATAAATACCATGATGCATGAACGCCATAATATATGAACATATATGGGGATAGGACCATAACTAACATGTAGGACTGATGATGCTCACGCTCCAACAAGAAAGCGGTTGCTGTCAGCAATTAACCTAACCAAAGGTTAGGGTTGAATCCACAGAAAATACGGGGCTTGACTACAAGAATCCACTACTAATCATTTCAAGCATAAATAACTAAAATCATGAAATGGGGGGAGGGGTTGTGATTCAAAAACAAAGTAAAATAAATATTAAACTATGATGCGAGAAAACACTCAATTTTTAGGGACAACATAGGAACATTGTTCACCATGGTTCGTTGACTCAATTACCCTAGGTAACATAACTACAATAAAAAATTAGCATGCAAGACGGTAAATAAGGTTCTTCCGGCCCTCTTATGAAGGTAAAGGTTGAATTTCACCATGGCGCTTAGTCGGTCACCATAGCATGCCAACTAACTGTTACCAATTGTCCCAGTCAACCTCCCCTTGGTTCAGTTTGATTGATTAGATGAGCACACATCAATCGAATCCTATCATCTACTTTCCTTTTCCTATTCGTCACTACCTTGGTTGGGCTAGTGATAGTAGGCGGGGTTTGGTGTTGGCCACCGCCAAACGACAATCATAATGAAGGGAAATAGATAATACATGCAAATCCCAATCATAGAGATGCGATAAACCTAGGTTATTTTGAGTCAACTACCCATGATTCCCACAACCCCAAGTTGTGGGTGCTTAGCTACTCATGGCTAAGGCAAAACAAGCAAAAATGCAAATACAAGACATAAATGAAAGTTTTACAAAAAACACTGAGGACTGTAGGCAACACAAGTTGCAAACCCAAAAGCTTGATTGATCAACAATGAGTACAAAGCAAGATTTGCAATCCCCAAAAATGGGTTTTCCAAGAGAGAATAATAAACTAATCTAAAAGCCAAAAATATTCTTGAGAGAATATTCAAAGGCAAATCCTATCTTCTAAAATCTGGTCTCCCCACATAAAAACCTAACTTAATGTATTTATAGTGTTTACATATAAACCCTAAAAATAACACAGAAAAGACAGCTGGTAGCTGGTACACCTTGCAGGTACGACTCATAGGGTGACCTACGAGTCGTAGTCAGGGTCTTGTATCAGGTTCTTGGCTTCTTGGACTTAATTGGCACGACCCATTCGTATGAGTCGTTGCTTGGGCTACGACTCGTATGCTCCTCTTGTAGTCTAGGCCTTCAGTTTTTGGTCCAACATTTTGGCTCTCTAAGTCCTGCTATGAGTCCACCTATACGGGTCATACTGAGACTTATGGTCGTAGGGTGACCTCGTAAGAGTGACCTCCACTTGGCAGATTTCTGAATTTTGGTCTTTGATTCTTTTTACAACACACCCTATGACTTGTAGCTTGGGCTATGACTCCTAGATGAGCTCGTATGTCCTATGATTTAGAAAAATCTGCAACTTT
>JAPFFP010041910.1:0-14701 GCA_026153255.1 Solanum medicagineum | reverse complement strand
AGATTCACTTGTGGATTAAATTCATCTTTCAATATTGTGATTCTCAATACACATTGGGTATTCTTGTTCTGCGATCTTCTTGCGTAAGTGATTAACCATGTCTTCTCTATTCATTGTTTCTTTATTTGCCTAAGATATGAGTAGCTAAACCCACAATTTAGGGTTGTGTGAACCATGAGAATCTAACTTAGAAAACCCGGATTATTTGCAATTCTTAGAATGGGTATTTGTATGTATTAATCATTTCTCTTCATTGTGAATGTTTTCTAGTGGTGGCCAATATTAGAACTTCCCTAGTGTTATCTTCCCAATCCAGGTGGTAATGAATAGGAAAAGAGAATGATTAACATGATTCAATGACGTGTTCTCGTCTAATCAAATGAACTCGACCAAAGGGAGGTTGACTGGGACTATCGGTAATAGTTAGTTGAGCATACTATGGAGATAGGACAAGTCCCATTGTGAAATTTGACCTTCACCTTTGACCGTGTTGGAAGAACCTAAATTACCGTCCTGCATGCAATATTCTAGTTGAGAATTGTGATATCCAGAGATGTTGAGTTTGTGAATCACGGGGAACACAATACCCAAGTTCCTCTTCATTATTGCTTGTCTTCTAATTTTAGTTAGTTTAGATTAATTTGCTATCAATCATTGCAAACATCCCCTTTTTAGGGAATTGAGTTAGTTAATTCTTGAATTAATTATTGGTGAAGTCCCATATTCCTAGTGGGATTCGACCCTAACCCTGGTTACGTTTAGTACTTTAAAACGCTTTTACTTTAAAAAAGGGTTTATCTTGAGCGTGATCATTAAGCGGTAGTCAACAATCCTTCATCCCCCAAAAGCTAGCCTCACGTTCGTTAGACAATACAAATGGCACACCTGGTGACTCAACCGAGTCAATAGAGCGACAATAGTGAAAAAACCCTCAACAAATCGCCTGTAATGCCCTGTCAAACCAACAAAGCTCTGAATCTCCATCACTGAAGTACTCCTAGGCCAGCTACGAATTGCATCGACCTTAGTCGGATCCTTACTATTACCCTCGCTGGACATCACGTGATCCAATAAAATCACAGACTCGAGCCAGAACTCACACTTAGAAAACTTTGCTTACAACCTATGATCCTAAAGTGTCTGAAGCACCATGCGGAGGTGCTAGGCATGCTGATCTCGACTCAACAAGTATACTAGAATATCATCAATAAACACCACCGCGAAAGAGTTCGGATACAGCTGAAATACCCGAGTCATCAAGTTCATAAATGCTGCAGGGGCATTAGTCAGCCCAAAAGGCATGACTAGGATCTCATGGTGCCCATAACGAGTCCAGAAGGCAGTCTTTTAAACATTATCTTCCCAGATCCTCAGCTGATGATACTCCGATCTCAAATCATCCTTAGAAAACACTAAGGCCCTTTGCAACTGATCAAATAAATCATCAATACACAATAGAGGATAATGGTTCTTCGCTATTACCTTATTCAGCTGCTGGTATTCAATACACATTCAGAGAGTCCCGTATTTCTTTGTCACAAACAAGATAGGAGCTCCCCAGGGAGAAATTCTCGGTCAAATGAACCCCAAATCTAGCAAACCCTGAATTTGAGAACTGAGCTCCTTAAGCTCTGCAAGAGCCATCCAATATGGAGGAATATATATAGGCTTAGTGCCCAGCTCAACCTCTATAGCAAAATCAATATCTCACATAAGCGGCAACCTAGGCAAATCTGCCGAAAACACATCAAAAAACTCACAAGTAATTAGTACGAACTCCATAGAAGAAGTCTCAACCGTCAAATCACACACATGGGCCAAATAAGTTGAATACCCTACTGATATCAATCTCTGGGCCTAAACATATGATATAATATCGGTCGAAGCCTGACTCACGGACCCCAGCTAAATCTTTGCAGGTATTCCTTGTATCGTCAAGGTAACAGTCTTGGTGTAACAATCCAATAAAACATAATGCGAGGCCAACCAATCCATACCCAAAATAAGGTTGAAGTCTAGCATATGAAGCACTATTAAATCACCCCAAGTATCAAACCTTGAAGAGTGATCACACAACCTTTGCAAGCCCAATCTACCATAAGTGAAATCCCCACACAGGTCGATACCCTAATCAAAGAGGAAAGTGGCTTAGGATTCACACCTAGGCGTGCAACATAATACACAAAAACATAAAAAATGTGGAACCTGGGTCAAATAAGGCTAAGGCTAGCTACTGGCACACAATAATCATACCTATGATGGCCTCATCAGAAGCCTTCGCCTCAGCCTATGCGGGTGCAACATAAAAGTGGCTTTGACTGTGTCTCCCCTCGAACACCACTGCTGCCCTCCGCTTTACCACCCCTGGGGGTCTCTCTGGTACCCTGCTGATAACCTTGCTACTCTGTTTACTGATTATCCCAGTGACCATGGTACTGACCTCTATCCCTGCTACCCGGTGTAGGAGCTGACCTGGCTGGCTGTGGCGCGGTAAGTGCTACCCTCTGCTCTGGATAATCTTTAAGCTAATGATCTAGTGCCTCGCACTCAAAACAACTTAGTATGGCCCTGTCTCTACGATCACAGTCATACTGACCCGATCCAGTTACCTTGGAACCCTGACTACCCATTGAAGGCATCCCAACCGGCCTTAAAGAAGTTGAGTCACGCTCCCTCTATGTGCGCCGAATGGGGTAAGTGGAACCATCCCTGCTAAAAGTACCTGAATCATGATAGCCTCCCTCAGAAGTCTGTAATGATGCCTGGTATAGTCGGCTAGTCTACCCCTGCTGACCTTCCCTCAAAGGCCTATCCTTTGGCACTCTAAATACTTTCTAGGAGCCATCGAACTCTCCTCCTCGTCTAGCTCGCTTGCCTCTGCCCGCTTGGGCCACGTGACTAATCTACTCCATAGAGCGGACATGGTCAATTACGCCTAGAAGTGAACATCCTGAAGTCACCAGTGCATGTGTTCCCATCTATAGCTGGGGCCTCAGCCTCTCTTTAAATAGTGGATTCACTCCTCCTTTGACGGCAAAATAGCTAAAGCATACCGGAAGAGCTCTTGAAATCTTATCTTATACTAGGACACGAACATCTGCCTCACTAAAGTCGCACAAACTGATCCTGCGGTGATCACTGAAACTCCTAGGAAAAAATCTAGTCATAAAACCTTCTGTAAACTTTGCCACATCAACGGTGCAACATTTACCGATCTAGTATCCCAGCAAGTCTGTCACCATTGTCTGGCGGTACCATCAAGCTGATAAGCGGTGAACTCAACACCTCGGGACTCCAGCAATCGCAGGCCTATAATCGCTCTATACATGCAGTCAAGAACTCCTGTGCATCTTTCCTTACAACTCCCACAAACCTCGATGGAGCTAATCTCAAGAAGTATCCGAGTAGCTGCTGGTCTTGGAACTGCATTCCTCCCTCAGGCTGAGTTGGGACCTCGAGAACTATAGGCTCCATTGGTGCCTGAACTGGAGTAGCTTGAGCTGGCTCTACACGCTGCTGTAGGGCTCCGAGTATGGCCAGGATCTATCCAAGAATCGTTTATACCCCTGGCATGGCTATAAAAGCGGCAAAGGGAGCTAGAGCCTTTAGCTGCATTGGAGCTGGGGCCTCTGGCTTTGGGCTCAGGTGGCAGCTCTGTATTCGGGACTGATGTGCAACCCTAGCTCGCCTTCGCCCTCGCCTTCGACTTCTGCTTGGTCCTCCACATGCCATAACTGCAAAAAGGAACAGGTTCAGAATCTTAGAAATTGAAAGATCATTTGACAAGACGCATAACAAGAATAAATAACACAGGAAGGTTCCTAAACATCGTGTAGCCTCCTGGAGATAAGACACAGATGTCTCCGTACTTGTCCACAAGACTCTACTAGGTCCCACCTACAGGCAAACCAAAAGCCAAAACCAAGGGTACTTGTCCTAACATCTAGTCAAGTCGACATCAACATAGTAATAATGTATAATAGAATCTACCTAGAACCTGGATGTCAGCTATACATAATCAAAGTAAACTAAAGAATACATATAACCTAAAATATAATATAATATATATACAACCTAGGAGTGCTCCTACAGAATACATAGTTCCACCGTACATGGCCATATTCTGACAACAAAAGATGACCATCAAAACAAAGGAGACCGTGATGAAACTAGAGCTGTCGGTCCTCACAAAAAGAAGTCTCTTCCGCTCCTAGATCCCTAGGAATCAATACCCCCAACTGGTACCTGGACTTTCACTATAAGAAGATGCATAAGTAGGGATGAGTACCTGAATAAGGCACCCAGTAGGCATCATCAGTTGACTGAGTGAATATATGTAGAAGGAAGCTCAAATGTATCAAAAAGCAATATATCCATCAAATTACCCCAAAACATCAGCTGAACCAATCACAACATAGTAAAATACACCATCTAATGAAATTGAAGGAACCTATATCACAACTGTCATTGAACCAGATGCATAGCACTATACATGAGTACAAGGCCCTACTATCTATGCCTATATGCCATCTAAGCCTCCATAATCCTAAGAGGCACAACCGCTCACAATATAGCCAACAAATAATCATTGAAACCCCCTAAAATCATCACATACTAGCTCTCTATGTCGTAAGGTCTTGGTCAATTGTATATGGGTGTAAGGTCCTAATGTCTAAGCCTAAACATCCCTTGATCCCCCTATAAGCCTAGAGGGTACACCCATGCACAACCAAGGTATGAGATGTGAGTAGATACATAGGTAATGATCGAGCCCTCTAGCCCAACATCACAACAATATTCGGGTCCTTGACCCATCCCAAACTGGTATCACATGAGGACTCGGACCTCTAATATCGCTGGAGAACTCGAACCCTTGAGTCTTTCGACATGGGATCTGGTCGAGAAATCAGTTAGAGCCAAGTGGTCTGACCATAAATGTAGCGGTAGGAAGTATTCCCCGCGGGAGAAAGAATCCCCCTAGGATAATCAATAGGGTCTCAACATTAGAGTATCAATTACAGAGCTTTGCCCCACAAAATATCAATCATGGGGGCCAGCCATATCCAAGTGGTCCTCGACCTAAAATAATGACAAGTGCTCGAACCTATTTAGAATCGGCACCCCGATCTCAGACACTCGAACATGGCCACCGGAGAATGAGACCACGTGGCGCATCACCCAGTGTCTCAAACACTTGAACGTGGCTATTGGAGATTTGAACTACAGGGTGCGTCATCTAGGTCTCAAAGCATAGCATCAGAAAATCTCCCTCTCTCTAGCCTAACTGGATCCGGATCTCTCAATCATATTATCTCTCCCAAATCACAATAACAACTCATTCCTAGGGTATCTAGAGAACTCAGAGTACCAGCTAATATTAGTGTAATAGAGTTTATGCCATAACAATTGGTGTAAATGTGACCTACCAGGCCCCAAACTCGCAATAGTCCATCCCCGCACAAATAATAAGAGTAAAGCTCAACAATGACAAGGATCTCGTAAGTATCTATAATAGCTAGTCCCAATGGAATCATATTCTGTAAGACTCAGTCATAGCATAGAAAGAATTCAACAAATAGACTCATAATCATCAACATAATAACCCAACTAAGAGGTTGGGGTCAATCCCACAGGGAATCATTCTTCAAGGTAGAAGTGAATCATTGGACTAAGTAATTGTAGGATCTTGGAGATTGCAATATTCAAAACTGATGATTGGAAAAAACATTTTCTAATTAACAATTTAAATAGAAAATAAAGGAAGATATTGAGAATGTGCAAATATGGGAATCGATCTACCAACCGTGTCTAAATATTTGACTAAATAAGTTGATATTGAGTGAATAGGCTAGGTTGCTTATAACCCATGTTCAACTACGATACACGAGTGTTTCACATGAATCAATTATGAAATCATACGCAAACTGCTGAGGACACGCTTGGCCTAAGAAGTCTCAACAAAACCCCTAATACCTTGGCTATTGAATCTATGGCGATGGGCTTCAACTAAAACCCCTATAGGTTTCTAGCCATGGTATCCATTACACACTCTAATTATTCCGGCTAAGGCACCAAATAGAGATCTAGAGTAAACACCAAGTTGCAACCTTCAAATTATAGATAAAACATAGAAATGGATATAAATTCACTTAAATCGATTGCAAATAAGTCAAAACATCAAAGACTCAATAGACAAATCAAAAATCCATATCAATAGCACAACCCCAACATGGGAGTTTTAGCCATACGTACTAGAAATAGAAGATTTGATACCAAACATAGCAGCAACAGTCATGGGTAACAAGATTGAATAGAAATTAGTTGATTATCTCCAACTAATCTACTTCAATTCTCTTCTCAAAAGCTTTAAAACCCTAACTCCCCTTTGTACTCTAAGAGTAAAGTTCTATGTACTACTCTCTTAAACTTAGAAGAATTATTCTGATATGGTGTGAACTGATATGTATAGTGTCCTTTCTAAAATTTCATATATACTAAGTAGAAATGTGTGAAAGTTTGTGCACGAAATGCCATTTGGCGGTCAAGGTTGACCATCGCCAAGCACTCTGGCACTGTGCCCGATATGCACTTGACCGCTTTCCTCTGCATCTTTAATGATCTTCCTCTTATGAAACATTAAACGATGAATCTCCATTCCGCTAATTCAATTTGGTGATCCGCCAAAGTATTTATCATATCGCCTTCTTGTCAGTTTTTTGGGACTTTAAGTGTAGCAACTTTAGGTGACCTCCTATGCAATAAGACGTGTGCCGAACATGCTTTGCGATATCAAATCTAACTACCTTCTTTAATTGCTCTGGAACCTTGGTTACTGCAATTATAAGTCATGTGGTGCCAAAATATAACTCTTTGGATGCTTAAAACTTGAAATTTTTGTGTTTTCAAAGCGATATTTGTAGATTTGATGTGTTTTTGTGTTTGCTTTATAGGATTACAGGGTTGGCATGAGTTTTTGTCTTAGCATGTAGACATTGCAAAATTTAACGTTTTACGAGACCTTTTACGGGCTGTGTGAAATTCCACGGGCCGTAGAGTTGGTTTCACACAAAAATCCAGTGAAGGGTGATTTTCTAAAGTTATGTTTACGAACATGCAGACAAGCCGTAAGTGATTCTACGAGTCATAGACTTGGTGTCGTGCCCTGAGGATTAGAAAGTAGGGAGTTGATGAAAGGTCATAAAATTTTACGGGCCATAAAACTTTATACAACCCATATATGGGTCTCATAGAAGTTGTCCCCAGAATTACTGAAGAGATCCATGAAGCCCTGACTATGGGTCGTAAAACTTTATACGACCCTTAGAAGTGCTCGTAGAGCCTACCGACCCTATTCTCCTATTTCATTTTGGTTTTGTATTTCAAATACTATAAATAGGGTTTATAGGTTATTTTCATACTGAACAATAAAGAACAGTACAACACTTGAGAGAAAAGTTGTGAAACATTATTTTATGTCTTTAATTCAATCTTATGATTCTTGGTGAAATGCTTCGATTTCTTGTTCTTAATATTATTGTGTAAGTGCTCAATTATGTTATTCAAATTCATAATTCCTGCATTACACTGATAATGAGTAGCCAATTCCACAACTAGGGTTGTGGGAACTATGAAGAACTAATAAGATAAAATCGAATAACTCATAATTCTTGGAAAGTGTGCATGAATGTATTAATTAATTCTCTTCGGTTTGAATGCTTTTTAATGGTGGCCAATATTAGAACTTGCCTAGTGTTATTGACTGGATCAAGGTAGTCATGAATAGGAAAAGAGATTAGTTAATAGGATTCAATTGATATTTCTCTTCTAATCATCCAAATTGGATCAAGGGGAGGTTGTACTAGAATAATAGGTAAGGGTTAGTAATATCACACTGTGGGGATGAATCAAATAGCGTAGTGAAATTTGTCTCTCTCCTAGATCAAAGGGTTTGGTGAACTTAAGTTACCATTCTGAATGCTATACACTAGAAAAGAATTCAATTAGCTGGTAATATCGAGTTAGGGAATCATGGGGAATACGATACCCCTAGTTACTCTCCATAGTGATCTTACACTTATCTTAGTCTAGGATTACTTTTCATAGGTTTTACAAAACCACTCCTTTGTGGAGATAAGTAGGTTAATCCACCCAAATTGCTAGCTTTGTCTGTATTCCGACCAAAGTTCTTCTAAGTCTACTATATTCTCTGTGGGATCGACCCTAACCTCATTTAGGTTAGATATCTTGACAACGACTACTTTAGCCTTCAAAGAGGAATTATAGCTTGGGCGACATCAAGATTTTGGCACCGCAGCTGGGGAATACGACTCGACTTGTTTAATTTTAGTAGTTCAGGAATTAATCCTTATTTCCCTGATTTTACGTTCTTGCTATTTTTATTTTGTTTCAGTGTGATGGTATAGTGTATGCCTAACATGCAAAGTCGACTCATTCCTTTTATTCTGTTTGATCCAGAGAAGATTGAGAAGAATGACCTAAGATAATGCAAGCAACATGGTTAATACAACTTTGAATCAGAACCAAAACTAGAATGAGAATGACAACAACCCACCTCCTTTTGAGGATATTGATCCATCGCTCAGGAACTCAACGCCAAAGCTCATCAGTGGAATAAATATCAGCAGAATCCTATGACTATGGATATTACTGGAGCTATTGTGTTACCATAATTATTGGATAACACAAAGTTCGTGGTTTCGAGTGGGTTACTTTAGATGCTGCAGAATGGTGGGTTGTTCATGGTCCTAGGATAAGAGGATCCGCATAACCATCTACACAACATTGTGTTTATCTATAAGAGTGTAATGGGAACTGATAATCTATCTATGGATATTGTTGGACTTCGTGTCTTCTTATTATCTCTAACAGGCAATGCAACGCTATCTGAGCTCGCGTAGAGTTCGATCACCAGTTGGGCTGAGTTGCAGAAGGCCTTTTTGGAGAGGCTTTTCCCAAGATCAAAGAAGCTCAAGTTTTAGGATCAAATCAACAACTTCGATCAACTTCTTGGTGACTCGATTAGTACCACATAGGAGCGGTTCACAAAGTGTCCCTGACCACAAGATAGTTTATGATGTCTTCATGGAGATTTTCTACCGCTCCTTGGACAACTGATACAATCATGGGTGGCATGTTTTTAGATTAACCATTTGCAAGGATTGCTGAGAAGCTAGAAAAAGGTGGTCAAAACAAATCGTGCATAGGGGCCGAGAGATAGGTCCTCTACCAAAAGCTCGTATACTGTCAGTATTAGTTCGAAGCAAGCTAAAAAAATGAGGAGATGATGCAAGAGCTTGCTCGGATTAGTACTTACATGGAGGTGTTGATAAAACAGAATCAGGAATGGGTTAATATAGTTATTCATCAACCTTCGTAAGCACCAATGTACGAGGAGCCTTACTATGGGGAGGACACTTACTTCATTGCTGATCTGATAGGGTTTTTTTTGGACCACTTCCCAAGGGTCTAATCAGGACTATTAGCGCCAGTGTCAAAGAAACCAAGGTCAGAACTATAATAGAGATGGAGCCTTTAGTGACAACAATTATAGAGGTTACTACGATAGGAATAATGGCTAGGATAGAGATACTGATTGGGGTTGTAGAGATGGTTATAGAAATAATCCTTATGTCCCATCACATAATTGTGATACAAGTTCTGGTAGTTCTAGAGTTGAGGAGATGTTTGATCGACTGTTAAAAAAGGCTGATACATAGGTTGAGACCTTGAGGGGGATGAAATCTGACATCTCTAACATTAATCAGAGGATTAAGTCTCATTCTGTTTCTATCAAACAACTGGAGCAACAATTTGGTAAAATACCAACTCAACTCAACCAACGACAGATAGGTACATTACCCAGCAATACAGCTCAGAACCCACAAAATGAGGGGTAGTGTATGGCGATGACAACTCATGGCGGTAAACAGACCATTGATCCCTCTATGCTAATTGATGATGATGATGTTCGAGAGAAGACAATGGAGGTTAAACATGCAAAATCCAGATATGATCGTGCCAAGGATGGGGTGAGTGATGTTGTAGAGGTGCCACAGAAGCTGAAGCCCATTTCTAGACCTTCTCCTCCCTTCCTCAAAGAATCAAAAAGAAGGAGGAAATAACTCTCCATCAATATTCCTCTCATTGAGGAATTAGAGAAGATGCCAGGGTATGCGAAGTTCATGAGGAACTTGGTTACAAATAAGCGGACTATGAGTCAAGATCTCTCCCAAAATCTTTAACATTATAGTGCAATTGCGACGAGGTCCTTGGTGCAAAAGTGAGAAGATCTCGGTCCTTTCACCATACCTTGCACTATCGAAGATTTAGAGTTTGCAAGGGCGTTGTATGATCTTGGTGCTAGCATACAATCTGATGTCCCTTGTTGTCTTGAAGAAGCTAGGATTAGGAGCCCCTACTCTAACGAGCATACAATCATTGATGACTGACCGCATAGTGAAGAAGCCTATGGAGATACTTTATGATGTCCATGTCAAAATGGATAAATTCATATTCCTCGCAACCTTTGTGATCCTTGATTGCAAAGTCGACTTTCAACTCCCAATCATCTTGGGAAGGCCCTTCCTAGCCACTGGTCAAGCACTAGTGGACATGGAAGCTGGTCAACTCAAGTTTAGATTGAATGATGAAGAAGTTGTCTTCAATATCTGTCAGTCATTGAAGAGGCCAGATGACTTGAGGATGGATGTTTGGGCACTTGGCAAAGTCTGAGTATTCAAGTTTTCCAAGTCGCGCCGCGATAATAAATCAGGCGCTACTTGGGAGGCAACCTAAGATACTTGATGTAATAGTTATAGTTTTGTTTTGTTTTTAACTTTTGGACTTGTAGGTAGTTTAATTTTTCGCATTTTTATTTTAATTTGTGGACATTGGACTAGTTTCATATAGGATAATAGTGTGTTTTGTGAAGAAAATGCAGGTACATGACTAAGTCAGCCATTTTTGGCAAAACAAGCATTAAGAAGTGTTTCTACGACTGGTTCTATGGGCCGTATCTAAAACTACGACCGCCTCGTAGAACACTTCTAGTGAGAGAAAATTGGTGCACTCTAGTCTACGAGCCAACTTTACGATCTATAGATAAAACAATGGGCCATGAATGGAGCTCGTGGACCCTAGGTAAGTTCTTTTGTTTTTTATTAAATATGGAGGTTTCTACGACCAACTCTATAGGTCATATTTAATTCCATGGCTCGTAGACTGGTCCGTGAAACCCAGGCCCCCAAAATTAGTGTTGGGCATCCACGAAACTAGGATCTACGGTCCGTAAATTGTGGCCTGTAATCAAGGTTTCATAAAGCCCAGGCCAATTAATTTTTCCAACTCGGTCAACCTATAAATAGAGGGGTTAAATAATTTTGACCCCATTCTTCCTCAAATTTATCAAAAATACCCGACCCCCTTTCCCAAGTTTTTTTTGACCGACCACCACCAAGTTTTTCCTGCAGCCTTCAACAAAACCTAGGGTTCCACCCTCTTTGATTCCTCCTTAAATTTTATATCTTTGTCACTCAATTCTGTAAGTTCTTGGCCCTAAAATCCTTTTAAGTACCAAAATTATTGTGATTAGGTTAAAATTAATTGATGGGTTTTGTAATTCGAACAATATGGGTATGAAACTATCTTTGTCATTGTGTGTGCTTAAAAATGTAATAATGAATAGTATGTTGCCAATGCTTGAATAGTGTTAAAAGTTGGAAAATTGTGTGTGGCCATGCTTATGTGTTTGAATGATATTATATGAAAACCTTTGTGTCACATGTCATTTGAATTGAATAGATTTTGTTGCTTGAAATTCAATATGTGATTACATGTGTCTGTAATTTAATGTTCATTCGTTCAAATGGGGTCGGTTACTTGGAAAAACATGTAAAATCAGATTTGATGGGGTTGTATGTACACATTGCATATGGGGTGTTAGGTATTTGTTAAAATCATGTGGGTATGTGTCATATATTGCTTCAATGCTAAATTAACTATTAAACATGTTGTGTGGGATCCGTTTTGATAGTCTTAGAAACTTAGGCTTTTGGTTTTTTCACCCTACAAGGGTCTTCTACGGCTTGTGGAACATTCCACGAGTCGTAGTTGTCCTTTGTGAGAAAATACATAAACTTGAGGTTTCTGAGAATCAGTTAGATGAGACCTTGTATGAATCGTAGAATATTCTATGACTCATAGATAGGCCTCATATATCCCTCCTTGTACAAAGTCAATACTGGATTACATCTACGACTCAGTCTACGACCCGTCGAATCTTCTATGAGTCGTACCTGATCTCATAGATGCAATTCCAATGACTAAAAGTTATGAACCCTATTTTTATGAGGGTCCTTTATCGCTCATAGTTTCTACTTCAGCTCGTAAAAGTGCCTTTGTAGACCCATCTGCAACCATGTCTAAAATGTTTTTGCTTTTCGTTCCTTAACTTGTGGGGCTAACCATGTTTGTTGAATTTGTGCATTTTAAGTACTATGGCTCCAAAAACTAGGAAGAAAGAGATCAGAGCCATGTAGAGGAGACTGAGAGATGAGCCCTCGGAGGATCAGGGTGCCTTCGAGACTAGTGGATCACTTAAGGAGCTTAATGTCCAGCCTGACCTAGAAGCTGAGTGACCACAAACACGGGTTGCCACAACACTTTGGTAAGCCCAGAGCCAGGCTATCATTGTTCACTCGCCCCATTCTGAAGAGGGAGGCAATAAAGATAACAACTCCATTAAGATGACTCCTTCTAGAGAGGAGTCCGAGTTAGAGCCCGATGATGGCCGGAGATAGAGTCATTTGCACTACCTCAGGCATCACCATCACCTTCGGATGCTCTATCTAGTCGGCAGTACATTGAGGGCATACTGGCCAACTACACAAAGGGCATGTAGAGGAATGAGCGGGGCTGACCAACTCACTCTATTTTTGAGGAGCCCTGGAGCATCAATTTAGGATTGGACAATGTCCCCAGCCTTTAGGATACTATCAGCAGATATGGGCTCTAGTAGTTAGCTAGATCATTGATAAAGTACTCTTAGAACATGGTTTGTGAGTTTTATGCTTCATATGCCACCATAATTCTTAGCACTCTTCCCAAGGGAAAGAAGCCCCTCGCTTAGCCAGACGGACACATACTAGAGTGAGGGGTCGGCAGGTGGACATGTTTGAGATTGCCATCCACCGTATGTATTCAATTCAGTTCCTAGCACCCAGATGGATAGCAAAGTATGACTACAGATTGGGGAAGACCAGGGATAAGGCCTCGATAAGAGACAAGGATCGCAGGGCCAATTTGATGAGATAAGTTGCTGACTAGATTGTAGAGCAGGGCTTGGCCCCTGCATGGATAGCCACATCATCAGAGCCCATTGTGAAGGTGTCACTTAACTCCCCCGCCAAATTTTAGTGGCCTACTGTGAGATCACAATTCGATCGACACTTATAGATAATACTTTGATGTTGGACTGTGCTGTTGTTGCCAGCATCTTGGCTGGCTATGTGATTGACTAGGCCAGCCTGATTACGGAGCAAATATATGAGGTGGCTATGAAGAGATCCACCTTATTCCCCTTTCCATGCTTGATCTATAGACTCTACATAAAGTCAGGGGTAGAGATAATGCATTACCTGGACTCACTAGCAGAGGTCTAGAGGGATTTTGATGCTAGCCTGATCAAGGCTGAGGATAATCTGGTGGCCTTCCAGTGAGTATTGTGCCAGCCAACACAGATGCCAGAGATGTTTGTGGTGGAGCCACCACCTGAGACTCTATCCACCGCCACTGCTGCTGCTACTACTGATGAGAGGCTCCCATAGGCTGAGATTGATGTAGAGAGGGGGCTTACTACTACTACTTCTGCCCCACAGGCCGTGCCTACACCGACAGCACCCACTAGCATGGTCTATGTGTCAGCGGCGTCTATTTAGACAATGGCGCAGAGACTAGCCCACACTGAGTCGTAGTTGACTCAGTTGTTATAGCAAATCAGGCCTTGGGTCTACCAGGCTATTTCATAGTCTGACACTCACATGCAAGCATTCATAGTCGCTACTATCCAGGACAGACTCTCACCTGTGGATGACCGCATAAATGCTTTTGAGAGGTGGGTCCAGTAGAGCCTTGAGCACGACCAATCGATATGATGGCCCTTCAATAGGAGATCCAGCAGCTCTGGGCCAACATGACAATAATTTTGGCTGCACTAGTAGTATTCCCACCAACTGAGCCTTCAGTGTCGGTGGTTGACCTGTTTGCTCCTGAGGAGCCATCACAGACTTCCCTGGGAAAGAGACCTCGCATTGATGATCCAGACTTAGTGAGACTATAGGTGGGGATACTAGAGGAGCTGGGACTAAAACTTGCCAGGATACGCTCGAGGCAGGATGAGAAGTTGAGGCAGGTTCATGAGCTCGAGAGGGCGAGGGGTGCTATCCCCTCCGAACATGTTCCTACTAATGAGAAATAATTTTACTCATCCTTTGTAACCTACTACACAAATATATTTAGTTAGCCAATGTCTAAATCCCCAGACAATATTGCCGAGCCTACCTTTTTTGTTCAAAAGACAAGAAAGTCTAGAAACAAACAAACTTATGTTTTTCCTCCTATTAGTCATCATCTCAGGAGCATATTGAGATAAATAAATGAATTTAAGGTTGTATTCTTGAATACT